>CAJVPV010003025.1:0-11935 GCA_910591835.1 Acaulospora morrowiae | reverse complement strand
TATAGACTTTATTATTATAAAGACAAAAATCTTTTGAGAACGTCTGTTTTTTGGGTTGGCAAAAGGATCAGTGGAAAAAGTTTTTTTTTTTTGATAGTATTACTCTGTTTAACTTAAGATTTCTTTTTTATTAATTATAAGATATTATTATTTCTTTTCATTTATTATTTTGATTCTATCAATTGTTATTTGTTTCTTAAAATTGTTTGTTAATGTTTATATAATTCTTTTTTTATTTTCTTTAATATTTTGATATTATATTTAAATTGTTTTAAAAGATTTCTTAATTGGTAATTTTTTTTTCTCTAATAAATATGTTTTTTGCAATATTGATTTAAGATTATATACTGTATATATTTTTTTATTTGAGATAAAATTGTGTTTTAATTTTTTATACTTGATAATATTATATTTGTTAATAATTAAAAATTAACTAACAGAATTTTAATAACTTCAAGTATAAAATTATTAGGTTGTTATAATAATAGAAAAGAATTTATTATTGTTAAGTATTTTTTTATTTCTTTTAATAATTTGTGAAACTTTCTATATAGTTTAATTAAATATTATTTTTTAATATTTTATGTTTTGTTATTTTACTTTTTAAACTTCTTTGAAAATTCTCTTTTTATAATAAAGATTATTAAATATTATTACAATTATTATTTTTTCAAATTTACTTTATAGATTTTAAGTTTTACTAGTTTGATTATATGAGTTTGTTATTTCATTATATAGGCTTGTTATGTTATTTTAAAGCTTTATATTTTGAATTTTTTCTTTTGTTTTGTTTTTGAACTTGTTTTATTATTTTTCAATTAACTTGATCAAATATATTATTTTTTCTTATTATTGTTTAACAATTTTTGTTAATTTAAAAATACATATATAAAAAACTTTTTAGTTATATACAGTTTTAAGAAAATATAATTACTATTTGTAACTTTATTGAAATTTTTATTTTTAAATCTAATCAAATTGTTAGTTATAAATAATAAGCTTTAGATATAATCTATTCTACTTGAATTTTTATTATTTGATTATATAAAAATTTTCTTGATTATTTTATAATTATTAAAAATCTATTAAATTTTAATTAGTTAAATAAGTAAATATTAATATCTCTAATTTTTTTACTGAAGTAAAAATCATGCTGAAGTCTATACTTATATTATTATATTTGAAATTAAAAATAATATTGAAGTTATTTATTAGAATAATATAATATTATTTATAGATTTTATCTTGAATAAATATTTGAATCTTCTTTTAAATAATTATATTTTTTTGTTTATTATAGGGAATATATATTTATTATCTATATTTTGCTAAAAATTAATAATTATTAGATAACTTTTTATTTTATCTATACTAATAATGTTTTTTTCAAACTTTTATAAATTAAAAAAAAAGATATTTGCTTATATAGAATTTTATAAATATAAATATCAAAAGCATTTATATTTGTTTTTATTATTTTAAAATATAAACTGTCAACTAATTTAAATAAGTTTTGTTTTGTTAAAGCCTAGTATATTTGTTTGATTTTTTTAAATTTCTTAAATTAATATTTTTTTGATTTGTTATATATGGAATATTTCTAATATTGTAGATTTTATCTATATTAAATTGTTAGAATTAGATAAAGATTTTTTTAAATCTATATTATAAGAATTTATGTTTTGATTATTTATAAGTAGTTTTTTTGTTCTGTAAAAATATAAATATATTGATATCTGATTGTTAATTATATGACTTTAGGAAGGATTCTAAATTAGAAGTGTTGAGATATAAATTGATAAAAGATTTAATACTAAAAATTTTACTTGTTGTAAATTTTTTAATAATTTGTTTTCTTCAATATTGAATTTGAATTAAATTAATATAACTTTTTAAAAGAAATAATAAAATTTTCTATTACTTTTCTTATCTTTTTGTCTTGTTAATTTAGTATTGATAATTTTTAATATTAAATGAATTGTATTTTATAGGTCTGATTATACATGTGTCATATTGTTGATCTTTACGATCTATAGTAATATAATTTTTAATTAAATATAATTTCTAATTAATTTATTATATTTTTAATAATAATATAGTTTTTGAAAAATATCTAAATTTAATTCCACCACATATATAGATCTGATTCTTCTAATATACTATATTTTAAATATTGTAAACTTAAATATAGATTATTTATTTATTTATTTTTATGTTTTGTGATATTTATTATCTGTAAAGCTAATATTAATTTTTTAATACCATATAATTTGATTGTAATATTATTATATTTCAATAAAATAATTTGATAATTTTTTAATAAGGCAAGTTTTGTTATTAAGTTGTTTAGTAGAATTGCTTAAACTTTTTTTGAATCTATTTTTATAAACTAAAATGAGAATATAATATTGTTGTAATTGTTGTTTTCTTTAATAATTTTGAAGAATTTTATTTTTTTATATTTACTAAAAATATTTTATATTTTGTTAAAAAATATATATATTAATTTAATATTAATTTAATAGTTGATGGAATAGTAAAGTTTTAAATAAAACATCTATATCTAGACTAATATCTTTATTAATAGTTAAAATTATATTTTATAATTATATATGGTTTAGAAATTATTATTTATATTTGTAAGTTTTATTTGTATTGTTAAAAAAGAGAATTATTTGTTTGTTTTTTTTATTGCTAGTATTTATATCCTCTTATATTCTATAAATACTTCAAGTATATTGATAACTTGTTATAATTTATTTTTTTTATTAATATAAGAAAGGTGATTATATTTGATTTGAAGCTATACTTTTACTTTATTTATTAGTTAAGTTGTATAAACTACAAGTATTGTAATTTTTTTTTCTATAAATATATTATAATTAAAACTTTTTATTTTTTTGTTAAAGTTATTACTTTAAATAGAATTTGAATATTGTATTATAATTAGTTCAAAATTTTCCTTATTTTTAAATTTGCTAATATATATTGTTTGATTTCTTTTATGTTTGAAATAAATTATGTATTAATTATTTTTATTAAAAAAAATAACCAGATAAGATAATATTTGTTAAAAAAAAACTTAAAAATATTTGTAATATATTTGATTTGTTTTATTTTATTCTTTTCTAATATATTTGCTATTAGAATTCTGACTTTGTATTTATTTTTTTTACAAATATAATAAAAGTTTGTAAGCTGATAATGTTTATTTTTTGTTACATAGTCTTGAAAAGTTCTAATATCTTGCATTAAATTAAAAATGAATATATATACAGTTGAACCTTATGCTTTTTTCAAAATTTTATAAAATTAAGAAAATTATCAAAATATAGAGACAAATTATATAGTAATTTTGAAAATTGAATCAAAGAATTTATAAATTTAGGAAGATACTTAATATATTATTAATTTATGGAATATTAATTTATGAAGATTCTACTGTATATCAGAACTTTCATTTAAAGAAAGCTGCTTTTCCATAATTATTTTGAAACTATGTATTTTTTCATCCCTGATTGTGTTTTCTAAAGTGTGTTCATTCATTACTATTTCTGGAATTTGTTCTTTGTTTGTTTGTCTCATTGTATTTTTTTGATTTATATAATTTTCTGACATATTCCTTTCAATTCTTTCAATTTCTCCTTACTATGATAAAATCTCATAAATTGTATGAATGATGTTTATTATTTGGGTGACTTGTTATAAGTTTTGAATCAAGAATCTATCTTCCATGGTGCCCAATCCAAGTTCATTTTATAAATATCAAGTGGACATTTAAGAATACCCTGCTTAGGTGGTGGTAGCATTATGGGATTATTACCAGGTGGTGGAATCTCGGAATTGTTACCAAATGGTACAGTAATGTATTCATCAAATGATATGTTAAACATAGAATCCATTTTGGTCTGCAAATCAAAAAATGATTTAATAAAGACATAATATCAATATGAAATAATGAGACAAATGATATATAAATTAGTCCTAGTCTGACCTTGGTTGAATCCAATTCATCTTCAAAAGATGAAGGGCACTTGTTAAGGCGTTCCTACAACAAAAAAGATTCCCGAAAATTCAAACAATACGAAAACAATTCAAATAATTAATATTCGCTTCTAAATATATATTATAAGCGATTAATGTATCAGAAGGATCAATTAACTAACCTGAGTTCTGGCTCGGAAATCATCGTCTGAATCACCATCATCTTGGTATTAAGTATTAGGATTCCGCCTGCGTATGGTCTTGGTAATTTTTTCTGTATCATTATCGATTGGGATCCAGTTTCTTGTGCTGTGGTATTCAATAACTCAGCCTAGTGGAGCATAACATTAATTAGAAAGCACAAGGAAAAGAAAATCACAACACTATGTTTAACAAGATGAGTTACATGCTGAAATGTCACACGTTCGATTAACATATCCTCCTTTTGGAAAATCATCTTTCGTCCTCAAGGGTTGCCAGCCTTAACTTAGGAAAGGAAAAGACAATGAATATTTAAAGAGATACGAGTATCAATGGCAATATGGGACCTACTTCCTGATTTTTTTTTATGATAGCATGTTTTTCTTGGTCAGTTGCGTGCTTTTCTTGGATAGTTGCACTCCAAAAATTACAAACGTCTTCTCTATTGGTTTCATCCTAATGTACGAAAATTAGCAACAATAAGGTATAGTGAGTACATTTTTACAAAATAAGATAAACAAGAAAGCGATTTGTTTTGACTTTTAAAATATACATGTATTTAAAGCTAGTGATCATTATCGGGTAAAAAGGTGGCCAACATCGAACACGTATAGTTCATCAACGACTTGGACCTAGAACAGTGATATCCCTGTTCAGATTGTCAGCGTTGTGATATTGGTATAACACGTATAGTCAACTTGGGGATGCCCGCATCTCCAAGCCCACCTATTTGCCTATTCTCTAATTTTTATTTTTAACTAATTATCGTTCGTTGGCACGGTTTTAACACTTAACTTTAAAAGCTTTTAACCACTGACTGCAACCGTATCCAAAGTCTTTACATACGAGTTGTATTCTTTCGTTAATACACGGTTCATAATTTATCAAAAGCCCTATATGGAAAACTCCTTGTTACACCAAGTCACATGATTCTGATCGGCGAGCCCCATAGAAAATATCTATAGCTAATAAAATTATTTCTCTATACGCCTGCTAACTACGAGATTCTCGCCCATCTACACTAGATTTCCGAAATAAATTATCTACGTCTATCTACATAACTACCACCCCACAAACCCATAGCTGAGATCAAGTAATTTCGATACAACATGAATTCGAGAAATTAGCAATTGGTAAAAAAAAATAATGCAATATTTGTGATTCAAGCTTGCCACTATTCATTTTCAAAACATTTCAATCCGCTTTATATTCATGAAATTTGTTGCTTAATCCATCTGAAACTACAGTCATGTGATTTTTTCTTTTGTATTTGCGCTGATGAGGCACGTGTTGAAGATCACGATTTTCTCGGCGAATATCAAGTATGCTAAAAGATCAGGAATGGTAATATGTCCGCTTTGACTTTGAGCATCTATAGAGCCAGAAATTTGATTAACATCGCGATAATGTTTTTTTAGAAGCTAGCCGAGCAATAAAACCAACCTACCTTATTATAAATTTGTGGAACATGCAAGTTTATTTGATTGTTGATTTCGATGACATTAATAATGGTAAGTTTTATTTTTCGTTTGATTTTTACTTTACTTTCGCAAGGCATATAAAAGGGCTCACTAACTGAGACATCACCTTTTTATATAATTTGCAGGTTCAGTTTTGTTATGCACTTTTGGGGGAAATTACGTTAATATGATCGCATCACAAAAATCTCCACTTAAGTTATAATAAAAAAAATTGACGCTACCCATATTTTTTTGTTATGCGTAAAGCTTTGAGTATATACGGGAAAGTTTGAGATGATACATGACGTCGTCATACTAAAATGTTCCTAATGTTACTGCACATTTATAAAGTTCTGGATTTAGAGAAACTTTAAATCCCTCAACCAACACCATGAAAAAAATATGTCTGGTAAATTAATTGCGCTAGTATTCCTCAAATGATTCGATTCGAATTAGGAGAACCCATTTTTCGTTCCCAAAAAAGAAATTATTAGCATAGAACCAGATTCGATTCGAAACTTGCAGAACCCTAAATTGCGCTAATTGCGTCTTTGCTTTTATTGATCGTACGAGAAAAAACGGCATGATATACTGTATATTTAATAAAGTCAAAATTCTGATCAAAATTTTCCCGAAAAAAAGTAGAAGACTCTTCACACTTCCAACCAATAGAAACATGATCTTACAAGAAATAATGAAAAACAGAATCAGTATCTCCCAAAACAGCCAAAGGGCACCAGCACTGTGCATATAACTAGTTCGTCTAATCATAAGGTGCAGGATATGATTGAGCACAGGTGTTCTAAAAACTATATACTGTATATTATGTTATAAAATTACCATACATGTATTAATTATAAATTTAAATTTAATAAACTAATAATAATTAATAATAAAATTTATAAAAAAATATATATCAAAATCAAAATATTTTTTATATTTTAGATATCAAAAAAAAAAAGAAATTGTTCTACCAATCGTTTAATCCCTTAAGAAATCATGTGATACATAGTTCAAGCTAAGCTAGTTTGCAGCAAATTGTCTTGGTATTGTATGACTAATTAGATGTATCGATTCCTTTTTCCACCAAATGTCCCATTTACACGACCATCGACCTTTTTAGGTTCAAGTTTTCTCCTCAGATGAGAAACTGTCATTTCTTGAATCCAAGCCTTGTCTCTTGGAATGTACGCGTTTATTGTCGAATCAAAGATGAATGCCGCAAACTCTTTACATTGACTAATAAAGCTGATGAGATCGCTAACTTGGTAATTAATGCAAGAAAGACATGGATTCGTTTCGATAAGTTGTTTCTCAAACATGGAAACTATTGCTGCAATATATCAGTCAGTTAAGGTTCAAGTTTTCTATAATATTAACGCGAAAAATCGCGCTTACGAGGTATAACATATTACTAACCTTCGAGAGCCATAGCGACATTATCATACTCCGTCCAAGCTCGACTGTTAGGGTTGACTGACTTTTGAAAGATAAGAATTGTGTGCCCAGACTACATAAAAATTTTTTAATAAACTCCACAATAAAATTTAATGGAAAGATTAATCGTCTTACAAATAACATATCAAAGTACGAAGAGATACAAACCATATCAGAAACAATAAAGAAAAAAGTTTAAATTTACAGCTAATAAATACATATAAAATCATAACGTCATACGAAAAGAAAAAAAAATGTGATTATATATTACATATCTAATCAATACGTATAGTAAAATTTATAAATTTAAAATATTGAAAATTTACAAATTAGGATAAAGTTTTTCTTTTTAATTAATATTAAATTTAATTATAAAATAATTTTTTTTGTTTTATACTTTTAATTAACTGTATATTGAGGAAACAATAATATAATAAAATTATTATTATATTAAAGGTAAATATTTTTTTAAGCATAAAAATATATACAATAATTTATATTAGTCTTAACTTTTGAAAACATACAGTGGTAACAAAAAAAAATGATATTTTTCTTTCATTTGTAAAAAATTATATTATGAAAAAAAATTTTATTATATTAATATTAAGATTAAATAAAAATAAATTTATTACTATTTTAAAATAATAATAATTAATAATCTTTTGATATTAATAGAATTATACAATTTTATTTAATTTTTATCAAGTTTCAATATTAAAAAGTCAGTAAATTAAAAATCTTATTAATTATTTAAATAAAAATAATATAAAAATACTTTATAATTCTATTAAATTAAAAATTAAAAATAAAAGAATTTTTTAACTTTTTTTAAAGTTAAATAGTATTAGATATAAATTTTATTAATATATACTATTTGTCCATTATATCAAATATTCTTTATAATATATGAACTATAATTAAATACTAGTCTATCAACTTTATTCACTAGTATCCAGAAACTTGTTACTTAATGACTTTCTCTCATAATATCAGGGTGCTATAACAAATAAAAATCTTACTAATAGTTTTAAACTATCTAACCTATAGAACCTAGTTTTTAAATCTTATACATATACTATTAATTATCTAAGTATAAGTTATTTATCACATTATACCTTTTTGCTTATCCAATACATACAATAGCAGGATTCTTTGATACAAATATGTACTCCCTAATAAATGCTTTAGTTTTGATCACTGATTAAACACTACCAAATCTAGGAGCCAAATAATCAAGTGAAATATAAATTTTTAAGGATCTACATAAATATAGTATTTGCAAGATACTACTTATGGATCAATTCTTATCCTTTTAGTAAACACTTCAGATTCGGACTAGTTGGTATAAGCTGCCAAATCTAAAGATATAAATATCAAGTGAAATACAACTCCTATATATTCTGTTTCACTATATGATAGTTATATCTTTATATAAATAATATATCAGTTCAGTGTTTTACTTCAAAACTTCTTATTTAGAAAACTAACAGGTAAAGAAGTTAATAATTGGGATTGATTAAGATGGAGTACAGCCCAGTTTATATATCCAAATATGATATTGTTTATATTGTATAATGAATTGTGAGGCTTAATCAAAATTAGGTCAAAAGTCTTTCTTCATACAATCTTTTTCTTTTTTTATAATCTATTGTAGTCTTAGAACCACAGAAAAAAGCTAGAAGTTATATCTTCATATAATCTAATTAGAAAGAAAGTATAATAAATTTTTGTAATCAAACAGGTTTGAACCTTGAATTTTCACTTGATAACCTATAGAGCTTTATTATTAAGCTATAGATTCATAAGTTTTAATTTTTTTAAATTTTTTAATAAAATTTTAAATATATAGACTTTTTAATATTTGAATTTGATAAAAAATTAAATTTAAAAATAATAAAATTAAATAAAATTTTTAAAAAATTTTTTTTCAATAGATAAGATTTTAAAAAATATCAAATTAGTATTAAACTAATATTAAAATAGTACCAATTATATGTGTTGCTAAAATTTATAGATTTTTGATACAATTAATTAAGTTATTATTAAAATATATAAATAATTAAAACATAATACAATTATTTTTAAAGATTTTAAAATTTAAATCAATAGCAAATAATTTATATTATATATATAGTATCAATCTATAGTAAATTTAAATATTAAACTAATATTGAAATAATATTATTAGAAGCTTTATCAATAGATAAAATATTATTTTTTTATTTAATTTGAATATAACAAAATATATATTATATAAAATATAATAATTTAAATAAACCTATGGGCTATAATATATATGTTACTGAAATTTGTAGATCCTTGATACAATTGATACAATTATTTGACGCAATTAATTGAGTCACTATTAAAATATATAAATAATTGAATCATGATGCAATTATTTTTGAGGATTTTGGAAATTGAGTTAACAGCAAAATAATTTACACCACATGTATAGTCTATAATATAGTGGTTAGTACTTCACATAATAGATTACAAGATATCAATTTAATTCCAGGTAAAGGTAATTAAATAAAACTTATATAATATCTAATATTATAATTTATTAAAGTATTATTTTTTATATAAACTCATTTTACGTATATATTGATTTAATGGATATTAATATTGTATTCTTCAAAAAAAGTATTATAATATAACAATTATTTAGTTTATATTATAATAATTGTTAAAAGTATACTATAATAATTGAATAATATAATAAGTTAAAAGGTATATGTTTAAATTCCTTAATTAAAACTTATCTTATATTTGAATATACAAACTAAGTTATATTTCATTCTAATTCAATTTTAATTTTCTTTTTTTAATAGTAGTTAGAGTCCTAGTTTAGACTATTCTAATCTAGTACAAAACTTAATTAATTTGAAAAATAATTAACTATAGATAATAAGAAAGATTACAATTTTATAAAAAGTATTAAAGTAGCAAAAATATAATCTAAAGTCTAAATAATAAGTTAAAAAAATACTTGAACTAAACTTTCTAATAAAGATTTCCTTATATAAAACTGGACCATATATATTAGATAATTTAAATCAATAGTATAATTTCTATATATATATATATTTTAAAAAGAGCAAATGACTATCATACTTATTATACTTTCACTTGCAAAGCAAGGTACAATATTCAATAGCACAACATATGTCTCTCTTTGCTAAGAAGAGTTTAATGCAAGGCTCCCATATGGGGTCAGATCCCTATGCTCTTTTAGCACCATTTAAAAAATATAGAAAAAAAGAAATTCAAAAATCTATATTATGTTATGAATAGCATCTAGCTACCTAAAAGTAAATAAATACCTAATTATATAAAGGTACTGCAGCCAATTTATACAAGTTGGCCTCCAAGTCATTATTAGGATTGGCACACCTGCTTTCCAAATATGACTTGATGTACAGCAAATAGAATAGTGTTGGAGATGGTAAGAAGTAAATATCTTTTTGCATAAAGGTGCTGTAGCCATTTTATACAGGTTTGCCTCCAAGTAAATATGGGTTTCTAAATTAAAGGTGAGAACATAATTCAAATGTCTCTCACTATTAAAAAAGTTTTTTTTAAAATATAAGATCAAGAAAAAACTATCTACAAAGGTTTTTTGCAATTTAGGACACTTAATTCAAGTGTTTTTTTAATTATGTCCCTATTAAAGTAATGAATAAATAATTATATCTCTTTAAAAGAGACATAATTAATCTGCAAAATTTTATATGCTAAATAGTTTAGGGACCCATCCTTATCTCCAAGTCACAAAAAGAATTTGACATATCTATATTTCAAGTATGATGAAAGTGTCCTATGGGTAGAGTTCATATTGGTTTTCTTAGTGATACTGGAACCTAATCTTGTACAATAGATCTATATTGTCGGAAAGATAAGCAAGAAACTTTCATTGTTATCATCAGCTCATATTGTGAGGGTAATTAAAATCTCTGATCATTATATATTACCCTACTAAGTTCTCCAATCACCAATATAATACTTGCAACTAACTTAGCTTATTGCTAGTTGCATTGGTATTGGTTGCTATTTCACTTTGGATATTGTGGAGTACAATTCCTTGAATACTTTCAGATAATAATAGTTGTACAAAGATTTCTTGGACATATCTAGTCTAACCACCAATTAGTAAACAACACCGGATTTGGTAATAATAACTATGTCGATCTTTTGGAGGGATAAAACATCTGTCCTTTTTCTGAGGGACCATGGAAGAGAAAAAAAATTCTAAGGTCCATATCCTAAGAAAGGTTACCACTTTTTAATATGGTCCTTGAAAGAAGAAAGTCAATTGGCCAGAGGAGTAATGTTATGAAGACAGAGTTTTCAAAAGAAAAAGAAGCCTAGAGAGGAAATATAATTTTTATATTCTATAAGTTATTTTCTAATTGTTATAAAAAAAATTATTTAAGATAAAAGTTTTTAAATATTATATATAAGATAAAGTATAGGGAATAATCTATATATAATATATAATATATTGACTTGTATAAGTTATTATATTATAATAACTATTAATATAAAATATTTATTAATAAAGAATTAGTAAAGATTTATACTTTTGTTTTAATATACAATATATATATATAACAAGTTAAATATTAGTTTGTTTATAAACTATTAAAACTCTTTTTTGATTATATTTATTTTGTTAAAAAATTTTCTTTTATGGTAATTTTAAGTAAGAAAAATAGGTAATACTTTTTATTGCAAGTAAGCCTTAGCTCACACTAGTCCAAATTGGGTTATTCGGCTGCCGAATTACAGCTGATTAAATCCAAATTTATTAATAAAAGTTTATATTGAAGTTTTGTTGTTTGGTCCAATTT
>CAJVPV010003024.1:0-11936 GCA_910591835.1 Acaulospora morrowiae | reverse complement strand
CTGCGACTGCTGTTTCTTTTTTGTGATTGCTGCCTGACCGTTTTCCAACAATTCGGTTAGCATTCTTCCCATTTGCTCAATTTGTTTCTCCAGTTTATCTTGTCTTTCTGCTACTTCGTCATTGATTGCTTTGTATGTTGCCAAAGGGATTTCATCTTCCTCGATGTTCATTTCCTCTGCATCCTGATATTGTGTTTGCTGCTCTTCTTTTCTTTCCTTGCTGTGTTCTACTTCTTTTTGTTCTTCTTGATTCGCCATCCACCAACTCCATAGAGTATTGATTTTGTCTTCCATGCTCTTGATTTTTCCCTCTAAACTGCTTAATCGCTTTCTAATTCCTTCCTGTTCTCCGTTTTCTTTTCTGTATACTGATCTGGATCTGCTCCGCTTTCTCAAGATCTCTGTAAAAGATATTGGTGCCTCTTTTTCTGGTCCCTTTCTAAATCTTGATTGGATTGATTCAAATTTCGCTTGGGCAATTGATCTATCTCTTTGGATTCTTACTTCCTTATATTGAAAAGCGATATGTCCACTCTGTCCACACTTATAGCATAATCTTTCATATTGGTCCACGAAACTGATTGTTGTCCTACCCAATTTGAAAGTTTGTTTCTCTGCCTCTTTTAACTGGTCTTCTGTTTCGAATGCTATATATGCAAATCTCTCCCTAAAATATCTGCCCGTTCTTGGGATATACAAGGTTTTTCCCTTAGTCTCTCTTGCTATTTCCTCTAAATCGTATGCTGTAGTACCTGCTGGCAATTCTGCCAATTTAAGTACGTATTTGGATCTTCTTGCTAGTTCCTTTTTCTCTTTCCATTTTGATAGTATTCTCAGGTATTCTTTTTCAAACAGGATTGACCACATTTCAGCTAAAAATTGTACATCTTTTTCTTCCTTAAAAGTCACTGTTGCTATTAACCACATTTCTACTGGTCTAATATGTACCTCATGGATATCTCCAAACTTTTTTAAAGTTGCCTTGATTGCCCCCTCGCTTGTCGAAAGGGGGATGTCCCTGACTATCACTGTGTTTTTCTCCTCTGATTGGTGCTTACTTTGTTTCACCGGAATTAGGTGTTTTCTATTTTCGTCTGTATCAAAGTTAATGTCGCATGCCTTCTGCATATCAATGGGATTACCAAAAATGGCAATGATTGCTTTCTTTTTTTCCGCCGTTTCTCTTCCTACTCTCACCCCCAGGAAAGAGTCAAAGGCTATACAAGCTTCCTCTACAATCTCGAGCATTTTTGCTGATTCTGTGCCTGCTGCAAGCTCCAGTTCACATGTGTGTCTCGGTTTTCTTTGCACCTCTCTTGGCTGTTCCTTCTTTTTTTCCTCACTTGTCCTTTCTTCGTATGATCCCATTTCTCCTGCTTTAATGTCTGGTCCTATGATATTTCCGTTTTCTTCTCTTGTCTCTGATCTTTCCTCTTCGATTTCCATTTCTTGTTCTTCTATTGCCTCTTGCATTTCTTCCTCTACTTCTTCTTCTTCATCTTCATCTTCTTTGTTTTTTCCTTTCCCCATATCCATACTTGCTGCCCGTACTGGTATTTTTCTCTTTTTTTCTTTGTCCAAACTTTTCGGTCTGCCTGGCCCTCTCTTGATAATAGTAGTTGCCATGACTCTTGCTTCTCTAGTAGCATTTATTGTTTTTCTTTCTGTACCTCTTCCTCTTCCAGCACTTGAGACTGACTCCCATTTTTCTTTTCACTTTTCTTGTCGCTTTTCAAAAATTTCCTAAAAGGGCAATTTATTTCATGTAGGAAAGAGTTAGGAAATATTCCTTGCAATGCTGCAATTGTGCTGCAATGTTTCAATTATTTTAATATGACACAATCACGTGATTTGTCACAATTATGCAGCAATTATATAATTTGATGCAATATGATGCAATTATTTAATTTTGATATAATTATTTTTAATTATGACGCAATCATATAATTTGCCACAATTATACTGCAATGGTACAATTGTGATGCAATAATGCAAGTGTGACGCAATGATGCAAGTGTGATGCAATGACGCAATTGTGATGCAATTTTTGATTGGTTAATAAATTTAACCTATAAAAATTATATATACAGTATATTATATTTTTAATTGTTTACAATTGATATCTTCATAACTAGTAATTCAATTTGAACAAAAATTTTACCATTCAAAAGCTCTCAATAAGAGGAATCTAATGGTATAATTTTTGTTTAAATTAGATCACTTTTTATAGAGATATCAATTATAAACGATTAAAAATATAAGATATTATATATAATTTTAATAATATATAATTGATATTTCTGTAACAAGTAATCCAATTTAAACAAAAATTATACTATTAGATTTCTCTCATTGAAAGCTTTTGAATAGTAAAATTTTTGTTTAAATTGAATCACTAGTTATTAAAATATTAATAACAAATAATTTTTAAAATCTTAATAGTTTCTTATATATTGTTGGCCTCAATGGTGAGTCAATCATTAATCCGGATCAAGACTTGTATGACATTGGGTAAGTGGGTCTATATCACTGGTGATACCAAAGGTATGTATAGTGATAATTATCCTTATTTTCTCTTCTCTAGGTTGGTTCCTCTTCCAATTCTTCGCTGCCAAACTGCAGGGCTTGTGGATACTTTCTAGGACAACTAAAGACAAATAAGGTAAGTTTATTAATTATCATTGCACTAGCACACAATTGGATTTACAGCAGATGGTATTTTATTAATTCATTATTCTCTTGTGTGTCTCTCCTTTTACATTGGATATAATTGCTATTTATACATAGCTGCGACGTGTCTCTAAATCTATTGTCATGTCATGCAGAATTATTAAACTTTTACAAGCTTTGTGCCTATAAGTCATGCATTATTGATGCATAATCAATGCCCCATGTGGCACCGCTCCGGACCTCACATGTCGCGTCATGCCCCCTATTATAATTTCTATGCTAACAATATAAATAAAATCCCAATTATGATTAAATGTTTTTAATAGTCTAAAATATGTAAAATTTTTACAAAAGTTAGTAATTATATATATAAACCTAAAAGAAATAAGTTTTATAAATTTTATGATAAATTATTTGACTTAACATATTCATTATATAAAAATTTTTTAATATATAATCTACATCACAAAATATTTTACTTTTTATTTAATAACTCAATAAAAAGAATTTTTTACTTGTCTTCTATTTGTAAGAAAAAAAATAGTAATTGAGAGCTTTCAAATAAGATATTAATTACTTAATTTGAATAAATATTTATCGATTTAAACCCCTGTCTCCTAAAATAATTACTGTTAAAAAAAATTATTATTTGTATTTTTTATATAATTTAATAACTAAGAATTTTTTATTAATATATATATTTGTAAGAAAAAAAATAGATATTAAGAGCTTTCGAATAAAATATAGGAGTTTGAATTTTGATGGATATTCATAAAGTTAGACCCTGCTTCGTGCAGATAATCATCATAAACATAAAGAAAAAATTTTTTTTAAAAGTTTTTATTCATTCTGAATTATTAAGGCAACTTTTATTATAATAAACTTATATTTTTCTAAAAGCCCTGGTCTTGGGTTATATAATAATAATAAGATAAAAAAAAATTATTGATTTTTCATCAAGTTATTCTAGTTCAAAGTTGAATATTCAATAAGCGAATTTGTAAAAACAATTTTTACATTTAATAATTTAATCAATTCTATATTACTGAAGCAATTTTTATTATAATAAATCTATATTTTTCTAAAAGCCCTGGTCTTGGGCTATATAATGATAATAAAATAAAAAAAATTATTGATTTTTCATCAAGTTATTCTAGTTCAAAGTTGAATATTCAATAGACGAATTTGTAAAACAATTTTTATATTTAATATTTTAATCAATTCTATATTATTGAAGCAATTTTTATTATAATAAACCTATATTTTTTAAAATCTTTAATATTTAACTATATAAAGGTGATGAGATATAAAGTATTAGATGTGTTTTTATTGATATCAAACAATATAAATTTAATATTTAAACAAATTTATTTTGTTATAATTATAAATTTTAAAATTGTATCAAATTAAATAATTGCATTAACATCATATTACTCCAACATAATTGCATCAATTGAAAATTATCAAGTCACATGATTGCGTCATATGCATTTAATTGTGTCAAAATTGAATAATTGCGTCATAATTGTATCATGTGTCATATTAATTGCGCCATTGTAAAAATTTTAAATAATTGCATCACCAGTAAATCAATTTCTACCATATGTATATATAATATCCAAACTATTTTCTGGTAAAGATGGTAATGGATTTAATTTTTATAATGAAATCATAAATTTTGCTATCTCAGGATACCTCCCCACCTGATAATTATCTATTTGCTCATAAACTTTGCTAATTGCTGATCTTATCATTGCAATTGTATTGTAGGTTTTGTACTGTTTATGAAGCATTGTGAGAAAAAGAATAATTGATTCTATAGGGCAAAGAATATGATCAACTTCTTGTTCCTTATACCAAATATACTACTTGTTGATTGCTGACCCTACTGATGTATTTGATGTTTCATTCATTGAGTTCTCCACCATCTTGATAGCTTTCTCCAGAAATTTTTTGCTTGTAATCTAGTTCTGATACTTGGCAAGCGAATATTTGCCATTGTGAATTTTGTATAAGACTGATTTGGCCTATTATCTGGGGATCTAACAGCTAATATATTGGTAACATTCTTGGATAATCTGTTAGTAGATCCAATAAACTCAGAAATCAAGGTGCTGTTCTCCATAGAGGAATTATTAAACAAAGCAAAGCTTGATCCCTCACTATTTTGTCTAATATTCTGGAAATAAGAATCCATAGTGGATTTGCCCACGGGATTCCCCTGATTCATAGTTGAGTCAAGATATCAGTTGCTAATGCTAATAGATCTGAAACTTTTATATAATAATTGTTTATTTATGCATTTATTCTGTTCGCAAATAGATCTATTGAAAAAGGACCCCACTTTCTTGCTAGTTAATAAAAGAGTCCTGGATTCAGTTTTCAGTTCTGTTGTTTTAATTTCATTCTCGATGTATTGTTTGCCAGATAATTTATTTTTCCTACTATATATTGTGCTATCAATTTGATTTTTTGTTATTTTTTTTTTTTTTTAATCGGCTAAGTGAGACTTTACTCTAGTTTATTTAGTATAGAATTTTTACATATATGAATACAGAGGTTTTAAACTACTACTAATTTTATATTAACTAGAATCCACCCACAGGTAACTTCGACCATCCGGGTTAAGTCTGCCACCGTTATTTTTATATCTGACACTTCTTATAACTCTGAATTATATTTAACTCTATTCAATTCTATTTATTGCCTATCGTAACCCTATTCATTGTGTATTGTACTACCGTAACCTATTGCGGCTCATAGAAACTTTTATAGAGATAAATCTTTGACTTTTCAGGGAGGGATACCATATGCTTTTCAGGAAGGATCGTCACACCAACGTGTCTTTTCAGGAAGAATTGCCACATCAACGTGTTCCATCTTGGATATTTCGTACCTCTTTCCATTTTTTCGGCGATCATCGTAACACCAACCGGACGATCGTCGCGCCACGACACCTTTTCTGGAGATCACATTCTTGACGCCCGCTCAGATCAGCGTGTGAATTGGCTTAAACAGCGCTTAACAGGTCATGGCGCTGGATACCATATTAATTCTATTCAACTGCCTTCACCTGGGGTTGAACCGGTATCTTGTGATCTGGACCTGGGAGCACTGACCACTGTGCTATTGACCCACAGGTCATCATTTGATTTTTTGTTATAAATAAACTTCACAAATTATTTCTGATAGATTGCTCAATATATGTGATATTGTATCTCCCTGGTGGTTCAGATAAGCTATAGCTAAGATGTTATCAGACTTTATTAAGAGAGTTTGGCTGTTGATTTCTTTAAAAGTCAAAATTGCATAGTGAATCGCTTTTAACTCCAATATATTTATATACAGCTTTTTTTGATCTGTGTTTCATTGCCCATAGATGATTCTGTTGTTTAGAGATGCTTCCCATCCTGTCAATGATGCATCTGTGTAAATGACTGTTGTAGGGTGTGCTGGAAT
Source organism: Acaulospora morrowiae (assembly GCA_910591835.1). Taxonomy (NCBI): domain Eukaryota; kingdom Fungi; phylum Glomeromycota; class Glomeromycetes; order Diversisporales; family Acaulosporaceae; genus Acaulospora; species Acaulospora morrowiae. Next base: position 5,807 of record CAJVPV010003024.1, on the reverse strand, counting down.
AAAACAAGCACCATTCCAATCATTTAGTTTGGTGATCCATCAATTGAGTTGCTAAAGACTCTCCTTAGATAGCATCAGATAAGTATTCCAACCTTGATACTTGAGTGTTAAGTTTTTGTCTCGAATTAATGCACGAGTTTACAATCTTGCTGGGTATATTGCACCAATGGTGGCTGATAGCTTTCCAATTATAGCGGCAAGCTTTCTTATGTGAATCTTGCATCTCTTTTGAATTATCGAACATTCTCTTCTTATGTTCTTGATTTTTTGCAATGGAAGACTGAATGGCACTTTTCTTATATCTATGATAAAACCCAGAAACTCTATTTGTTGTGAGGATATCAGTTTCGATTTCTGAAGGTTTATTGCAAATTCCAACTGTCCTAGCATCTGAGATATTAACTTTGTATGTTTTACAACTATCTTTTTTAATTGTGCCATTATTAGCAAGTCATCAAGATAAATTACTAATTTGATTTCTTGTCTTCTTGCTTATGCTAATAGGAATTTTAACATTTTGGTAAATATCCTTGGATTGCTAGTAAGGCTGAATGGGAGTACAGTAAATTGATATCATTTATTGCCAACATTGAAAGAGAAAAAATACTGTACTGATGGAATAATGACACGTGGTAAAAAGCATCCTGAATATCTATAGATGTTAAAAATCGTTTGATTTTATTAACTGTTTTACTGTCTCGATATTTTCTATCTTGAAGTGTGCAAATCAAATGTATGTATTTAATTTTCTTAAATCTATTATTAGTCTTGCTGATTCATCTTTCTTTGGAACCATAAATATGTTGGATCGGAAACAGGGAATTGAGGGATCTATTTCTTTTATAACTTGTTTGTCAAGTAATTTCCCAATTTCTACATTTAACTCTGTTGGTATCTCTTGCTTTATATTAATAGGATGGATTTTTATAAGTGGAGGTGTAATCCAGTCTGGTGTAAAATCTTCGTTTATAATATGTGCATGCCAAAATGAATTTGTTAATTGATTCCAGCCCATTATATTGGTCTTTAGCCTCCTTCCTACTGATAAATTTGTCATTCTGTTGATGTGTTTTGGTTGTTGTAATAAGATTGGCGGCCTCCTTGATTGGAGCCACCATGGGTTCTGTTTCCCTATCTCTGTGCATTATTGTAATATGAGTAACCTCCTTTGCGCCCATAGCTAAAATGGGAGTTACCTTTGTATTGCGTCAATTTTGATCCATTACCTCTAGAATACTGTTGACGCTTCTTATTATCTGCAGCCTTATTGAACAGTTTATTTGTAGCATTCTCTTTACTGATAATAGTTTTGAGATCCTCCCCAAACACCTCCTCTTTTTCTGGCGTAGGAATGTAATTTGGAGAAATGACCTTAAGGAAGTGCTGTCTTTTAAGTTCATTTGTGAATGAAAGTAAATCCAATAACAGTGCACAAGTATCTCTAAGTGACTGTTCGAGAAATTGCCATGCTTGAAAGGCTTCATCGCTTTCATCAGGCTTTGAGTTGTAAGTAGCTCTGAGGCTATTGTCCAAAGAATGAAGTGCGGCTGACGTTCTGTATGTAATTTTTGCAAATAGTTTGTCCACTTCCTTAGACTGTGTAGACATAAGCTTTCACAAATGCTTGTCCATAGCTGGGGCTTCGTATTTAATAAGGAAATTGCGTGGTTGGCTTTTAAGAATAGCTGATCTGTCACTCTGCGATAACAAGTTTCCTTTATGGATCTTGATAGGAAGGTCGAGCATTTTGCCTGTTGGAGACCAAGAGTCATTTTCGTTCTGTTTCTGATCTGAGTCCTCAAAGTTTTCATTTCCGACCTGTCTAGTATCGTCTGCATTAGAACCATCTTCTGACATATTAGCATGTTTATCATAAAATATGGAACCATTAAAAGAGGTTTCTTTTAGCGCAAACTGCTGCCAAAATAAAACGGCCTAAAGAAAACAAATAGATACGTAAGATCGCATATATATATAAAAAAAAAAAACACAACAAAATGTAACAATGATGTAATGTTTAATATTATATATCGAAACGAGTGAAGTACATTTATTAATAAATATTGAAATTTTCTACATTTGAAATTTTATTTTATTTTATATTAAAACAATGATAGTTCCATAAGATATTTATAATGATCAACGTAAATTTCATGAATTCGTGACGATCCTTTGAGTGTAAATTTTTTTTAGTTTATGTATATTTTCTTAAAAACTAGCAATTTTATTTAAATATATGATGTAAATAGCTAGATTTGATATAACATATTAAATTATTTTTTAAATTATTTTTCTAGTTTTTAAGAAATTTTATTAAAACGATAGAAAAATATCTGGTCGGTCTTATACTGTATTAAACACGTAATATCGTAGGGATTTCCGTAATTCGGAAATTTCACTTGAAATCATTGTAAGCGCACCTGCACAGGTGACGCATAAAGAACACCCCCTCTGCGGCCTATAATAGTCTGCTGTTAACACCATTAGTCAAAACCAACTTATAAAACAAAGTTTTTTAATTAAAAAATTTTTTTTTGTTTAAAGATTGACTACGATATTAAAATGCAGTACCATGGTATGAGTAGGCATTTTTGACTACCGTAAAAATGAGCTTGTATCTTTGTTTCGAAGTTATATTTAAATATTTTCATGAGCCGAATAATTTTCTAAATTGAATAGAAGTAAAATTGTGATTGTAATTTAATAAGCAATTAGTTGCGATTACAAAATTCATTTCGAAATACCTAAATATCCGAAATATCAAAGTTAACTAAGTTTGAGTCTTTTATATAAGGTTTTGAGATTAGAATTGTTAATAAAAATTCAGAAATGCAGAAACTTTATATTTATTTATAGTATATTCACCCGCATAGTCATCCGACAACATTTCAAGTACTTTCTCGTAATTAGGACCATTAGTTGGTTGGGATATATTTGAAAATTCAAGAGTCTGCTAGTGTAAATAGCATTTGGGTACGTTTAATAATTAAGTCTCGAGAATTTTCTAGCTTGTGATTCTTTCGAAACTTCACTTTCGTAATCGTTAACTTGTTCCTTAAAATCCGAAAGTTCATCACTATTAATCAAATCAATACATTTTTGTAATGTTATAAACTTCAAAAGCATCGGGTCGACTAGACGGCCTCGCATCCCAACATGGCATTATTAATCTAACTAAAAATTTAATTATCTACATGATGACAATTCAAAATTCATCCAATTTCTTGTCCCTTTTCCACACAATAAAACCGCAAGTTTATGAGTTTGTGACTTCAAGAAGTCTCTTCGCCAAGTAACCGCTATTTTTGGTGTTGGAATACCATTCTATAAATAGAAGAAGAGTTTTCATTTTCTAGGCGAACTGATATAATGGACGACAGTAAGAATAAAATAACCTACCTTTATCCTTTGCCTTTACGGGGTCAGCGAACTTAGGGATCTTCCAGAATTTCTCGGGCATTAGAGTAGCTCTCAATGAAAGCCTATTAAAATACCTACAGGTGACATCTCCGCCGACCTTCTCTATTGCTTTGATTGCTGATCGAGAGGCACGAGCTACTTCAATCGTAACGGGTGTTGTAAAATGTTGTGCTCCCTGGATTATGTTTTTTGTGATGAATGATCAAAAAGGTTTATTACTCCAGATATTACGTATAGATAAGATTGTATACTTCTGACAATAACTTGACACCGTCTTTAACCCCGTGTACACATCTTGAATCTAAAAGTTCTCTCATGGTAATTGGCTTTGTGGGGTCAATTCTACCGATATTGATCCAATGCTGAAGTCGATCGAGATTCAAGGGTGCCCAGACTTTCGAATTACTGCAATCACGAAATCAAAATATCGTAAACATGAATGTAAAAAGAAAAACCAAATAGTCTCTTCCTGAATTGAATATACAGTATTACGGATTATGAAAGCCCCGTTTTGGAAAAGCTCACGTAATCAGTGTTTGGCCTCCCACGAAACCATGCCTTACTTTACCTCTAGCTTTTTTACCTTTCTGACCTCGACCGCAAGTTTTACCCTGGCCCGAGGCAGGTCTACAGCTAACACGTTTACGCTGTAGTAGTAAAAACTCTGTAAATGGAAAGAACCTGGATTTCATGATGCAGACGAGAGTATTTTTCTACCTCTTTGGTTGCTTTTGCATTATCTTTTAAAGTCCCTAAGCTTATGAGATTCTTTGGTCTTTGCAAAACGTAAACGTAAGTTCTGCGAAGGCATAGGGATATAGAAAGGGGATTTATGATCCGTCGTCTTGCGAAGCTGGTTGTCGACAACCGAGAAATTTTAACTGGCGTGGCGGAACATAGACTAGACATCCTTGAATGTTGATTTGTCGTCTACATCTGTGATAAGATATAATTATGTGATACAGCATACATGTTTTTTCTTACCTAACTCGTGCAACCATTGTGGGTAATGTTTGTTAGACCATTTAGTAAACGCTATTTCGATTTTAGAAATCTAACTTAGTTTATACTAGTCACCTTCAACCATCAACTTTGTATTATAAAATTTGATACTTGAAAGCAATGCTTAAATGAACGAGGATCTGTTATAAATCCATAAATGTTCTTGAACACTATCTAGTATGTATCGATCGGATTTCTTGAGAACATTAAAGTATCTTCGGAGAATAGAACTTGGTATTTAAAGTCCGTAGTATTTGAATTTCTAAATTTATTCTTTAACGCAAATTAAACAAATATTTGATTTTTATACTTTTTTAAAAATTTGTGAAAGAAATTTTACGTATTTAGTTAAACGTTGATTTCGCTTTCTTTAATATGATTAGGGGAGTGGACAATTATACTTTATTATGACGAGCATATTTAAAATTTACTATTTCCGATTCAGATCGAGCACTTATCTACTTAAATTTAATACACGCAAAATATAAATTAAGCGCTATCGAAATTTCATATATTTCTCATAATTTCTTTGAGTGTACTGAGTTCTGTCCATAATTTCGAGATATTGGATAATATTTTATCTTTTCTTACATGGCGTTAACTTAATCCCTAGTCTATATCCATATATAACTTTTCTATTAATGATTTAACTTTTTTTAATTGTGCGTATCTCTTAAATTCAAGAATAATAAATATTGCATATTAACGAAGCGTTAGAACTTTGGTTCATAAAAATAATCCTTTTTATTTTCTTTCTAACACTTCATTGGTGAGTCATATATATGAAAATTAATTTTCGTTATATTGGTCAACTAACAATATATTATTTATGTCAAGTATACATTTGCATAATGAATATAACAAACATTTCATAACTTATTAAATAAATTTTACGAGTGTAACTCGGCTACCCACAAAGTACCTAAAATTATAAAAAAAAATCTGCGTGAAGTATTAAATTTCTCGACAATGATCCCAAAGCGACTAAATTAAAATATAGAAACTTTGTGACTCCAAGATTCTTATTGATTTATTTAGTAGTATCTAATATAGATATAACTATTTCGAGTCTTTTCAGCTTCAGTCAATGCTTTTTTTGCCGATTCTCCTATTTTGTTATCACGCAAATTCAAATTAGTCAGGGTGGTATTCTTGCATAGAGCCTCAGCCAGTGCTTTTCCTGCCGATTCTCCTATACGATTCAAACCAATATTTAACTCTGTCAGGGTGGTATTCTTGCATAGAGCCTCAGCCAGTGCTTTTCCTGCCGATTCTCCTATTTTGTTATCACACAAATTCAAATTAGTAAGGGTGGTATTCTTGCATAGAGCCTCAGCCAGTGCTTTTCCTGCCGATTCTCCTATACGATTCAAACCAATATTTAA
>CAJVPV010003023.1:0-11939 GCA_910591835.1 Acaulospora morrowiae | reverse complement strand
ATAAACAGCTCGTTAAAGCCAATATACAAAGTATACCCTATTCGTCATAATACCCCTGTCTCCCTTATATTTTAAAAAGAATTAAAATCTGATTTTTAAAGCTTCATAATTATATTATTACTTAAACAAGCATTAGAAAGAATCATTTTTAGATATTTATTTATTTAAGTTTCAAGTGTATAAGTTAATTTACATGATCTTTTCTAATTAAATATTTTTAAATTTCTTAATAGCTTATTTAAAAAATTTTAAATTATAGTTAGTATGCAATTTACATCTTTTTTTAAATATTATATAGTAGCAATACTTATTTTTTTTATAAATTAATAGAAAGCTCAATAAATTAGTATCAAAATCTTAATATAATAAAATATAAGATATATAAATATCTTTTTAAAATTCTATTTCTTATAAATTTTTTCTAAAGTAATAATTTTTAACAATAATAAATTATAAGAAAACTTTTAAGTTTCCAATAACTATAAATATGATTTTTATATAAGTTATTAAAAGAATTCATAGTTTAAACAAATATATTATATGTATTTTATATTTTTTTTTGAAAAAATTTTTTTATAAAATCTTTAATTATATTTTCAATATTTTTTTATAAAAAGATATAAAATTATATATTTTGTAAAACAGGTCTATAGATCAAATCTATATTTTTTTTCTAAATATTTTTGAATATTCAAAACTTAAATATTATTTAAATCAGAGCATTAACAATTATTGAATACTTTTTATATTTATAATCTTTTTGATTAAATATATATTTAAAAACAATTCTTTGTTTATTATTATTTTTTGTATTTTTGAATCAATAGAAGAGCAATCTTCAGTAATATTATAATTACATTTATTAAGATAATCAATTAGTAAACTAACAAAATCATTTCTAGATATATTGTGATATAATATATTATAAAGATAAGTTATCAAAAAAACATTTGATTTAAAAAACTATTTACTATTAAAAGTAAATGTTTTATTATAATAAGTCTCTTTTAAATTAGAATATTCTGCAATATTATATCAATAACTAATAAAATAAAGTAAATTTTTACAATTTGTTGTAAATTATAATTATATAAATTTATTAAAATATATACTTTATTTTGATTTAACTTTTAATATAATATAATATCTAATATGTTTCATTATTTGTCAAATCAACTAAAGTATAAAAATGTAAAAATGTCATATCAAAGTTTTCAATTGTTATATTTATTCTATAAGTTATTACAGAAGTTGCTATCAAATAGTTAAGATTTACTACTGGCTTATTAATATTAACAAATATATCTTTTTTTTTCAGTTTTGATAATTATTTGAAAAAACACTTATCTTGATATCCTTGAGATTTTAATTTCTTATAAAAAGCTTCTGTTATTTTTATACTAGCAAAATTGAAATATAGACTTTTACTTCTTGTCTCAAAGCTTCAATTAATTTAATATTTCATTTTTTAATATTAATATGTATAAGAGCATAAAATTTATCTTGTATATACTAATTCTATATTATAGTTAAATTTTTAGCATCTATTTTCAAAATATTTTTATAAATGTATAAGCAAGTTTGAATCCAATGTAACATCTAAAGCCAATATCAATATTGCAGATTGGAGCAAAGATTTACAGTATATACAGTATATTATAGCCCAGCTTTGGTTTTTTCATAGTAGATCTACTAAAATTTTGAGTAATAGTTTCAAATTTATCTAGTACTAAGTTCTATGCTTAATTATAAAATAAACTAGACTTGATTGAAAAAAAAACAAATATATCTCTAAATGACTCAGTAACAAGATTATATTTTGAGGAACAAACAAATTGTCTTAGCTAAAGCACAAGACAATCATGGCTCCGTTCTGTTTCACAAGTTTGTAAGACAATTGCCTTATTAACACAAAAGTATCTAGTGCAAAGATATTTTATAAAATTAATGGTAATATTTACTCAAGTCAGATCAAAAATTATTGTATATCAATAGTATTTATTATTTTTATGAAATTTGTGAGGGAGTTTGTATCAATCCCAGGCTTGTGATGTTTCACAATTTGTTCTTGTTCATGCTTCTATTTTTTATTTCTACATGCATGGACCTGTCATGATAACTTTTTTGTGGGTGGTATTTTTTTTTGACATAACAGCTTCTTTTTGTTTGTTGGTCAAGTTCATAGTTACAATAAAATGGTACAGAAAAAAATGATCTAGACCAGGAAATCAAAAACAACACTACTTGACAAGCTATTTCACGAAGTAAGAAGCCTATGTCCTACTCAAGACGAATAGCGTATACTTTGTATATTGGCTTTAACGAGCTGTTTATCCTAAATATTATAGTTTTTACATAAGCTGTTTTATAGGTATATCTGGTTAATTAATATTTTAACGATGAAAGAAAGTAATTTGATTTCAAACTGTTTATTTATTATTGGTTAAACATAACAAGAATGTTAAGCATGAGTATTTTGATGATAGGATTCCAGCATCTTATATTTGTTTACTGTGATGGAAAATTTGGCATAAACATTATAACATATTCATATTAATTTTTTCTAAGAATGAATAGCTGTGATTGAAAAATCATGTAAATGGAACCATGCATGGAAAATGCATCATTCACAATTATAGAATTAATGCTGATATTGACTGCGGAAGAAGATTTCATCACATGATTTACATATCTGAGTCATAAGATCAGCTTGCCGTAACACATAATTTCGCTATCATTCTATCAGGTTTTAATACAACAGACTATACATGTGATAGAAATTGATAAATCCTTGATGCAATTTAATGCAATTATTTGATGCAATTAATTGAGTCACTATTAAAACATATAAAATAATTGAGTTAGACACAATTATTTTTGAGGATTTTGGCAATTGAGTCAACAGCAAAATAATTTACACCACATGTATACAACAGACAGTCCAAATGAAACAAATTTATCTTTGAGTGCAAAAGACATATCTTGCATTGATTGTAAATTCACATTTTTCTGATGTTATCAAAGCCAGATCTTCAATCAATCTTCAAAAGTGTATTGAAAAGCAATGCATCTCTAATATAGTCTCTTAAGAAGTTTGTCAAAACTTTTACTTTGAGAGTGATAATAACTATTTCTTCTGAGATCAGGAAATAAAAATAACATTTTGTATCAGTGATTCTAAATACATGCTTCTACAGTATGAACCTTAACTTGTTACCTTCGGTTTTTGGGGAGTTCTGTGCTCTTTCTTTCTAACAGGCACTAACATTCTTCCAAGAGCAAGTTTTTCCTTCTCAGCTCTTTTTTTAATAAGTGTAAATCGAGTAATAGTAGTGTATAGTAATTTCTGCAAAAAAAAAAAAACGCATGTAAACGTAAGTCATACTTTAAGAGACTCTGAAGATGCTACTAACCTTGATTTGAAGCATTATACGGGATATCTTAATAACTGACTTTAGCTCCTCGTATTTTGTTGGAATGTCGAAATCGGCTAAATTAATTGATGCGTAATAGCCTCTTCCTACATATATAATTAGGATAGCACGCATAGTAAAGTAAGAAGACAAAAAACCGGGCATAAGAAGTTTTGTAATAGCCTGCAGAACCGGCTTTGAAAGCATTCCATTGCCTTCTGCAGATATTACTTCAGCTAGGGACCGGTGCATGTCTCTTAGAATCTTTTGTCCTTTTAAATTATTCGAAATAACCTTGCGTTTGTTTTCAACTTTGGAACCGGCACGTTCGCAAACTGAAAATTCACGACCCCAACTTAAGTCCTTTCCTAAATCGTGTCGCTATAGATTTAGGTTAGTAAATTCTTTAATAATATGAACCCTTAGAGAATTTATCATACCATGAACATCCAGTCGACGTGATATCCTTCCGCATTGCTCGGAGCATCTACCGCATTTGCTCGACGGTCTCGTGAAGCTCTTGATACCACCTCACCGCTTATTTAAGAAAATTATTTAAGCATAATTATAAATAATACAAATATTTGAGAACAATAATGGAACTTACAAATGACTATCCAAAATATCATCGAAACATGAAAAAATATGACGTTTAATAAAGACATCAATGTCCCTCTCTGAGTTTTCTCTATTGGGGATTCCTTTCGCGATCATCTCGCACCTGATGGAAGTTCAAGTAAAAGTATATGAAGTTGCATGTATAATTAAACGCTGAACTATCAAATGAACCTACGTATATCTAATCAAGTCAAAAATGTACGCGACATCTGGATCCAGAAGATCATTAGCATCAAGTAGTGAGATCTCTTCGTGAGAAATTTCAGTATCTTCGTCGATATATCCATCATAAAATAGATCGCCAGCTTCTAAGATAATTGGATTCCTATTACTTATCATTTCTTGGAGTCTAAGAATTGCACCGTGTATTCCCTTCGGTCTTACGGTTTCTCCAATTGTACGGAGTTGATAGCTGTCGAGCTGGGAACCAAAAGAAATGTTAACCCAAAAGAATTGAGATGTTTAAATCGACATTATTCACCTTTGAAAGAGACTTCAGGCATTTTTCCGCTGAAGGTTCCAACACGGTCCAATCCTTTAAAGCAGATGAAAACATCGCGTTCAGATCTGATAGATCTGATTCTGAAAGAAGATCTACAAGTTTAGGATCCGATAAGTCTACGATCTTCCACCAAATTGATCTGAGGAGAGAACTTCGTTAGAACCTACTAACATCAAGAAAAATGGAACCAGTATTTGCCCAAAATTTACTTTAAAGATGATTTATACGTAGTTATTGGTTCATCTTTTGAGATTAACAGACGACGTTCCTCTATCAATTTTTTTAGCCAACTTGGCTGTGGTGTATCAAACTCCCATTCTTCGTCATCCGTAACCTCTGTAACCTCTGAAACCTGTGCATAAATCTGAAAGATAAGAAGACATTTTGTTGCGGGATATATATTAAAACAACGGAGGATACAACTGCCTTGTCTTCTGGAGTTTGCGATGGTTCGTTTTCTGTTTGGCGACATTGACGTTTGTGCGAAGCATCATCTTCGTTTCCCCTGGCTTGATCCTCAGGATATCGTTTGTTAATGGCGGAGGTAACTTCATCTGAACTGCGAAACCTTGCTTCATTAAGGACTCTTACGCCTTCTATTACATAATTTTTCACGGCATTTCTCTATTTTCGGCAGGTTAAGAAATAGTCAATAAAAAATTACTTTTTGAATAATCCTTGAAAAATGTAATGTTAGAATGCTAACCTTTTCACGTTCAAGAATAATGTCTTGAAAAAAAGACTTCATTTGTTGACGTTTATCATTTTCATCCTATAGCAAGTCAGTCGCAATGAGGGAGCACCGAAAACTTCAGCAAAACTTTTGAATCGGACTATATCATGAATATAACTACAACCCAGAAGGGCGCCGAAAACTTCGGCAAAACCTCCAGATCGTACTATATCACAAATATAACTACAACCCAAAAGCGCTCTTACTCATCACTTGGGCGCCGAAAACAACGGCAAAACCTCTGGATCGGACTATACCATAAATATAACTACAATCCAGAAGCACCCTTACATTGATATGTTAATAAAGTTCGCGTGCATGAAACCTTTTCTTACCTTATCGGCATGATATATATACCTCCTATACCATGCACCATCTAAGCCACTCCAGTCATCAGAATATGGTGGCGAAATTATGATTGTTTCTCTTATTTCATTTAAAAAATGTTTGTAAGTCCATGTTTCTCTATCGTTAGTTTTGAAATATTCTATAACAGCTGGAGAAGTCAATGTAAGAGGATCAGTTTATTGCCCGAGAACAAATCTATAAAATCAAGAACTTACCGTCATTTCCAGCATAGGGTTCCATTCTTTTTGGTTTTTTTTTTCGTTTTTGATCCTCGGTTACAGTTTGTAGGTATCGCGTAAATCGCGTAAATATATGTAAAAAAAATAGGAAAAAATCATGTGCGTGTGACGCCGATCACTGCAAATTATAAGCGTTTATATTTGAGTAACACACGTTTAAAAAATTTGAAGTGAAATCTTTATTATTCTTTTCATAAAATAATATGAGGAGGAAAGGCAAAAGAATATGCCTGCTTGTTTAAGCCTGCCGAGCCCTAACCCATATATTGGCAGTTCCTTTCTATTACTCAAAGGTGTAAATGAATGTTATCTATCCAAGCACCTATCTTTTCTAAGTTTTTTTTATTGTATCTTTTCCAATTGAAGTTTAAGAATATAAACCGATACGATAGCACACATCTGACCTAAGAATAATCCCTTGCACCCTTAACCCTATTAATTATGGTCGAAATTGTTACCGAATTACAGAAATGATATTCGCAATCTTTGGCTTGAATCCGAGAAATTTGAAGTCTCGCTTTGCTGGTCAGATCCTCTCCTGTTAACAATCTGGGCAAGGGAGTGTTGTTGATTGATTTCGCTCTGGAGCGTTGTGAACATCCTGCCGACCGATTCGAAATCAGTTACAATTTGACTATAATTATTATGGTAGGTTTCTAGAACTCGCTCGATTTCTTTTGTTATATTTCCCATTTATCATGTTAATCCCCTACCTTGCAAATTTTTATCTAGTATATCGACAACATCGCGCCATTTTTTGTATATCGTCAGGCAATGTTAACTAGTTCATCATATGTCCCGCTGCCATTAAAGAGAACAATATAATCAAGATTTTTTCTTATTAGTTTAGGACAGTCAAAAAAGCTTTGTGTTATGTATATTGAACTGATATTAGCATGTCGTCCTTCATTAAAAATACGGAGCAATTTTATCTTGTATTTTTTTAGGCTCAGTACATACTGTAAATCTTTGAATACAACTACTGTTCCTCTTTTAGGAGAGAAATCATTGGGTTTTGGCATTTTATCAGGCTTCATTGCTCGGAATGTAATATCTTCATGATTTGGTTTTGGACTGTTTGCAATTATTTCATAACAATGTTTCAGATATTTGTATTTTGGCTCATTAATATGATGTCCGATCAAAACTAAATCATTATTCTTAATATACAAATTGGGACAAACCTTATTGCCCTCATAATTCATATAATAAAATTTCATGAAATTTTTTATTTTAAAAATAAATCATATATATTTACACCATTAAGATATCTCATATTTATTTTATACTGTTATTTTCCACCTACTTCATTAAAAAATAAAGTTTAAAATATCTTCACCAAATAACAAAGCATACTTTGGAACCCTTTTACATTTCTAGAACAATAGAACATATAGCCCCAAGAACTTTATTTAAAAACCTACATTCTACTAAAAATTATCAAATACAATTCCAAAAAATTAAAAGAAACAATAAATGTCAAGCAAAAAAAAGGTGGCAGACATTCTAAAAAATAATATCAAAAGTTTCTTAGGCAATTGATCAATATATACAGTATAATCTCTTTATCTCTTCCTAATAAATAACAATAAAATTAATTGAAATAGATATTTATATGTCTTATAAAACTGTTTCAAGGCAAGCCAATGCTTATAGTTAAATATTAAAAAAACTGAATAAAGTGGACTCAAGCTTACCTTAGTAATAAATAAATAAATAAATTTTTTTAAACAAATTATACTTTTAATTGTTCTGAATATAATAATACAATTATATAAGAGGTCTGGCCAATTTCAAAAAACAGAACAAAAATTTTTGTTTAAAGTAGATTTTATATAAAAGAAAAATCAAATCTTTTTTTTTTTTAATAAATAATGACAAGTTTTATTATGTCAAAATTCTTTAAATAAATTTATTAAAAATTTAACAAATACTAAACATGTCTGACATTTTTAGCAAAACAATAAATAATTTCAAGTATATGTACAAAATAACAATTGAATTTTTGAAAACAAATATAATTGAAATTATTAATTATAGTTAAAGATAGGTCCCTAAATTAAAGGCAAGAACATAATTTAAATGTCCTTCACTATTAAAAAAGTTTTTTTAAAAATATAAAATCAAAAAAAAACTACCTACAAAGGTTTTTTGCAATTTAGGCCACTTGATTTAAATGTTTTTTAAATTATGTTTCTATTAAAATAATGAATAAATAATTATGTCTTTTCAAAAGGAACATAATTAATCTGCAAAATTTTATATACTAAATAATTTAAAAACCTATCTTTAATTATAGTTCCAAAAATTGAAATTATATAGACTCATATAGACTTGTATACATATAATCCACTTATTAAATTTACTATAAGAGCTGGAATTGAATAGAATTAAATATAGAATTGTTAGAATTCTTATTATTAATTGATTGTCTAGTAGCTCAAACTTTAACTCTATTAAAAATCTCTAAAGTATAATTAAAAGAAATATAGAAAAACAATAGTCAAAAAATCTTATAAAATTAAAAAGTTTTATAATTTAGAAATAAGTAAGTATTTTAGATTATATTATAAAAAATTTAATTGAATCTATAAATAAATAATATAAATCTATTATTAAAGAAAGGAGAAAATGAATTTTTTTTTTAAGTAAATGACATTCAATACCTGGTTTTTATTGAATCTTATATATTCAAATCATATACTAGTCAAAATCAGATTATTTGACAGTATGCCACTCATCAATCATTCAGCATATGTAGGGCTCCCAACGGTATTACTTCGATATCACTTTGATACCAATTCAATACTTAAATTTATTATAAATTTATATGAGTGAGTTACAACCCATATATTAAATTTATTATAGATCGGTACCATTTCGATATCACTTTGATACCAGTTCGATACTTTTTGGAGCCCTAAGTATATGATAAACAATTTGTAAATAATTCGTTAATAATTTGTTAATAATTTGACATTCCAATTTGGCAATGATTGATGAATTGTTTATTTTTATACCAAATAATTGATGAGTAGCATATTGCCAAATAATCTGATTTCAAACAGTGATATATCTAGACAGTCTTATATATGCTAATATTATTATTAACTATAAGTTTAACTGTAACCAATTCACCTATATAATCCAACTATATGAATTTTATACAAAAAATAGAATCTATATATTAGGTGAAATTATATAAGAAGTAAAAGTCCTGCTATCAGTTTAAACCATTTGACCTGCTAATTTATTTTTATTAAAAGATATCTTTTAGAAATATATATTAAATCATTTTTTTTTATATCATATCTTCGACTCATATAGCTACAGAAGACTTTTAATATATTTATGTAATTCTTAATAAATGCTTTGAAAATAACAATTCTTGATTAATACAAGCTATCAAATTCTAGAGATATAGATGCCAAGTGGACATGACTTCAAAATCTCCTAGTAAATACTTCAAGGGAATTCAATTAGCTTAAGCTATCAAGTCTAAAGATATAAATGCCAAACAGAATGTAACTTCTATATAAGAATAACATTAAAGAGATCATTTATATCATACATTAGTGTTTATATTAATGATTATTTTTAAGATTCTTTACTTTATATTAATATGTTATAGTATAAAGCTTGCCATATCAAGAGGTTATAAGTTTTTATCAAAGTTAAATCAGAAGCCTTTCCTTATGCAATCTTTTCAGGAAAAAATTAATTTTGTATTAATTTAATTAGATATCTTATATGTTTTATTATTATTATTATTATTTTTGCAAATAAGTATTAAATATAGGATTTTTATTAAATTAATATTTATAATTAATATATTAATATCTTTATATATAAGTTAATTATAGCTTATTGTAACTAAATTAATATTGCCAACTATATACTATATGAATGGATTAATACTATTAATTCTAAGTGGCTAATGCTTATTCAAAACAAAGAAATTATTATAGTGAAAAATATGCTTTTATTAATATTTAAATAATTTATTTTTAAAATATTATTATTTTTTGTTTAAAGTAATAATATAAATGCTTTGATTTTCTTCTATTTTATTTCAGTTAAGAAAGAAATAGTTGAAGTTTCTAATTTTTGTTTTTAAACTTTATATAGTATTTTCAGTAATTTGTTAAAAATGTTCTTTTTGTTTTTTCTAATAATATTTTTTTTTTCAACTATTTCTCTGATCCAGCCAGCTCTCTAACAGCTTACGCTGCATGTTTGATATTTCTTCTTGTTTCCCACTTTGGTGGTTCGGTTGTATACCTGATTGGTTGTTGCACAAGTGCCCATAACTTTTGCTTCTTTTGTTGGTTCTATTAATGTCTTTGCTAGCTTCCCATTGCTGGAAACGTTAGCATCTTTTTAACCATAGTTTATGAAGCACCTCTGTCATTCTGCATGTTACCATTCTTAATGTATCCTTTGTTTTCATACCATTTATTTATCCTATTAGCGAGATTAGGTTTTTGCTGAAGATTCCTTTGGTTATATATCTAAGACTCCTTTCTGAATTGGTCACTAACCCTTCGAGCTTGCTTCGCCAATCAAGTTTTCCTTTGGTTTCCGTCCTGCATGAAATTTCTTCTTTTAGAATTTCCAAGAATTCTAATCTGACTTGGTCTGCATAGTGTTCTTTGAATATATGCTCTGTGGTTTCCTGATGAGTGCACCAGGGGCATTTCCCATCTTTGTATAGATCTGGTTTCCTTTTAAATAGCTTGACTTTTGTAAGCAGTTTCTCATTGAGAAGCTTGTATCTGAACGCTCTTGTGTTGTGATCTTGTTAATTGGTAACGAAACTGGTAATCTTTGATGGTGACAGGCTGGCCCATGTCCTTTTCCAATCTATATCTTTTTCATCGCTGGTTCTCAACCATGCCTTGTGCCTCTTTTGAATGGCCCATGTACTAATCCATTTGCTGTTTGCCATTGTTTCATAAATTCACTGATGCCAATATCCAGATCTTCTTTATTCCATTGTAATGTGCAAGTGAGGCTATCGATGTGTTGACTTTTGATTCCGACCATCCATTCATATTCAAGCTCTCTCCCCTCCTTTGCTAGGCTATCTGCTTTATCGTTGTTGTTATCTCTCGCGTGAGCCTTGATTTTTTTAAACATCGTTGTTGCTTTTTTGGATTGGATTTTATCTTTTATGAGAGTTGTTGTAAGAAGGTTTGTTGCTTTTGATAGTCTCTACTTTCTGGGAAGCTTGGATTGAATCGCATGTATTGCACTTTGACTAACTGTATGAATTGTTGCTATTGTATTTATGTTGATAATTGCCAGTGCTGTGAGGATTGCTATTAATTCCGCTTTAGTGGATAATGGGAATCCTTCACATCTGCCTTTGAACTCAATTTGTGTCTGTGTTTCTTGATTGATGATAATCTCTTCTATGCCCATTTTGACTTGCCTGTTGGCATATTTGTCTAGTGAACCGTCTGTAAAGATATCTACTGTTCTCCAATTCTGGATTGCCTTTTTTATTTCTTTGAGGTTCTCTTTAATTTTATGTTGTAATTTGAATCCTGAAACTCTTCTGTATCTGTTGCGCCACTTACTGTATCATTGATGATGATCTGCAGGATGCTTACTGCTTCCGGTAGTGATTGACTCCAATTGTGAATTTGCCTGATGGAGTTAGGTGATGTTTGAACTCGAGGAAGGTTTCCTAATATGGGATTGTACTGTTTTGAGCTCTTTTTTGTTTTTTTGACTGGAATAGCAATTGCTTCTTTGGTGTTGATCTCTCTAGTGCATATGTTTGGTTTTCCTTGCATGTCCATTCCACATTCACGACATTTTTCAATCGGAGAATCCCCTGATATCTGTATATAATGTTGTGCTTTGAATTTGTCATTGAGTATCCTGACTTGCTTGTTGACCTTGCCTATGTAAATGTTTTGATCAATGATTGTAGAAATGTATTGTCATATATCTTCCTACCTCAGGAGAAAAATATGGACGGAGAACTAATAGCAGGGAGATACTTTGTATGGATGAACCAATGTGGTATGCTAAAGTTCATAAGGGTGTACTAAAATTAGTACAGTTCTGAGGTGTAT
>CAJVPV010003022.1:0-11943 GCA_910591835.1 Acaulospora morrowiae | reverse complement strand
ATTAACAAAATTCTTCAACTTTTTTCAACAATGATAACTACAAACAACCTGCTCAAAAATTTTTCAATCAAAAGAAACCTTAAAAAAATTATACACAAAAAAACCACTATTAACACAAAACAACAATCACTTGAAATTGGATCTCTCAATACAAGAGAACTCAATGATTATACAAAACTAAACTGTTTCTTACAATATATTAAAAACAACAACTATAATATTTTCAGCCTATCAGAAATCAAACTTTAAGCTACTAAAAAAATCTCTTATATAATTGATAACTTCATTATATACTCAAGTAATCTCAATCAAAGTCAAGTAGGAGTCTCCTTAATAATAAACAAAAATCTCTCAAATCACCTTTACAAAACTTCTGAATATCAAAGATACATCATTTCAATATTCCTCCAATTCAAATCTAAAATAAAAATTTGCATTATGCAAGTTTATCTTCCACATGACACAAACACAAGGAAAAAAACTACTCTATACCTCCAAACACTTATCAATGACAACTCATCAAAAAACATCTCACACATTATCATGGATAACTTTAACTCCACACCTAACTCAATTGACAAAACACAAAAATCAGAATTAAAACACAAAGCAACCATATATAAAAAACTGAATAGAAACTATATTGACATATTTCGTCTCTTTTCTCCTAACAAAGCAATATATACCTTTTCAGGACCTACAGGTCAAAGCCACATTGATCAAATCTGGATATCAAATGACATCACCTCACAATTCACCAAAACATAAATAATAAATACAGAACCAGAATTTTGCAGTGACCACAAAATTATCACACTTATACTCTCCAATTTCTTAATAATAAAAACTATCAAAAGTATACCTACCATTCATTTCAACTTTAATAAAATTACTAAGGAAAAATGGGAAAAAATAAACAACTCCATTAATGACAAATAAAACTACTTCCCGAAGAACTGAACATTCAAGAAACGTAGAAATTCTTCAACTTAACTATCACCAAAACTTTAAATGAACTAATCCAAAAAACCAAAACCTGCAAAAACACACCACAAATCTTCAGCAAAAAAGGTGTTACTCTTCATAAAAAACTACAAACTATCAAATTTCACATACACAATCTTACATTTTAATCTTCCAAACCACTTGACCAAGCAATATCAAACAACCTAAAAGAACTAAATCTACTATACAGTAACAAAACTAAACAAATTACCTCACTTAAAAAACTATTTAAAATCATACACAACTCTCAAAATCAAAAATGATCTATAAAGAAAAGAGACAATCGATAAAATTATCAACCAACGCATAATGAATTTACAAGACAAACCAAAAATAATAATAAAACAAATACCTAACCACAAAAATCCATATGCATCCTTCACAAAAATTATTGATCCTATCAATGACGAAATAACTACTGATCCATTACAAATACATCAAATTATTACAAACCATTATAAAACTGTATTCTGCAAATAAAATATCAACAATAAACTTCTCCACAAATGAAAAAAATACTACACCCCACTTAGCGATATCAAATCCTCAATCTATGATATACCCATGAGTCCAATTACTGAATATGAAATCA
Organism: Acaulospora morrowiae; assembly: GCA_910591835.1. Lineage (NCBI taxonomy): Eukaryota > Fungi > Glomeromycota > Glomeromycetes > Diversisporales > Acaulosporaceae > Acaulospora > Acaulospora morrowiae. The sequence continues at coordinate 10,346 of CAJVPV010003022.1, read as the reverse complement.
TAGAAACAATTAACTTACTGCCAAACAATAAAGCATCTGGCCCCTCCAAAGTCACATACTTCTTCATAAAACAAACACAAAAAACACTAACTCCATACCTTCACACTATTTTCAACCAAATTCTCTTCACACAGGAAATCCCAACAGACTGGAAAAATTATCACATCTTTTCGATTAGCAAAAAACTTCAGTGAAAATATAATATCCAGGAAACAAGACCCATAGCTCTTGTTGACTTCTTCAGGAAAATACTTATCAAAATTCTTACAAAAAGACTCAGCTACATATTCACCACACATAACACACTTCAAAATGCAAACTTCACAGGTCTCCTTAACCAAAGCACCTTTGAACCAATCCAAATTCTCAACTTAACCTACAACACCTACAAACTTATACAAAAAGAATTATGGATTCTTTCCCTTGACATTAGTGTAGCTTTTAATTTAAACCTGGACATGCTTAAATGCTCAATGCAACACCTTCTAATACTAGACTCCTTTATTCTCTAACTAGTAATATTCTCACAGATCGCACTTGCCAAATAATTATAGACTCAGGCCTTAACCAACAAATCATTATTCCTGACAGAATTGACCAAGGAGAAACACTTTTACCTCTTTGGTGGATAATCTTCTACGACCCTTTGATTATGCTCTAACTTAACAACCATCATCACTCAAACACAACACTATAGTATATTTGAATGACCTGAATCTTCTTGCCATTTCAAAAACTGAAATACAAAATAACCTAAATATAGTAACAGAATTTTTTGAACTTAATGACATTAAAGCTAACCCAACCAAAACCAAGTTAATCATACTAAACAGTAACTTGCCAGACAAAAAAATCTTTCAAGGAACAAGTTCTATATCTCCAGTCCCCCAAAAATAACCAATAAAAATTCTAGAAATCTGGCTCTCTGAACACAGTATTATTACATCCAATCATGACAAAATTCTTGAAGACACTGAATCAATCTCCCAATTCCTCAAATCAAAATTTACAACAGGTCATATGGCCTCTTATATTTATAACAAAGTCCTCTCATGAATAGAATACAAATTACAAACAACCTTCCTTACTTTAAACATGCTAAACAAAACTCAAAGAAAAATCAACTCAACTATCAAATACAAATTCAACATTGAAAAAATGCTTCCACAAACATGGTTTTATAATTCATACATCTTCAACATCAAACCTATCTCAGATCTACAATCAGAAGTTTTAATCTCCAACCTTCAATACACACTTATAAATCCCACTACCAAACCAAGCAAAGAACTGAAAATTCACACAATTCAAATCCAAAACTGTCAACTTTTCTGTATTTTTCAAAACCAACAAATCATCAAACATAATATAACAACCTACTTAATCTATCTCACCAAATACTATAACATAATATTCTGTTCTGAACTAAACTATCATCACAAAATCCCAAGAGGAAACACACCTATCCATCAACTCTTATCACACCACACAAATTAATCAATCTTCGCAAACCAACTCTCCAAAAAAAACATCTATTATATTAAACAACTACTTACATATAATAACAACAACATAACAAACTGGCAACACATCTCAGCCAGATTTGGATTCAATGCTCATGAAAAAACTTTTCTTTGGCACAAACTACTATCACAACTACAATACCAACAATCTGGCACTAATCCAGTAAAACCAAACAAAAAAAATATCTAGCATTTCTAATAAATAATAAAATAATAATTGGGAAAAAACAAAAAACAAATACAAACAACCTTCTCATCAATCGCTGGTTCTATAATAGTTACAACCCTAACAAATCAATAACATTTGCTAAATACCAAGGATGCCCTCTCAATGTTCATGCAACTTCTTACAAATGCCAACTTCTAATCCCTTTAAACTTACTAAATATTTTCACCAAAACACTTCCCAACAACACAATCAAAACAAAAGCAACAAAAAACAATCTATTCAACTCATTCTACACAGATTCTCCTTTTAACAATCCTCAAATACTAATTGATCCATATCTTTACAAATCACTAATTCAAAAACACATGTCAACAATATCACAATCAATAATCAACACCCTTTTCAAATATAATGACACTTCACTTGAAGTCCTTCTAACATATTAATATCAATCCAACATAACAACTGTAATTTGAAACTTCATCCAACACCACAAATCCTTCACAACTAGTTTCAATTACAACTCCCTCCTCTCACTCCTATACACAATAATAATCATTTTCCTCTCCAATGAGTCCAGAGACTATATTTTCTTCTTTAAACATTCAAAACTAAACAACATTTTTGCTCCACCACCTGCCAATCACAGGAAAAGGTGCAAAGTTTTATACTTCAATACAATCACAAATATCCACAACATTCTTCAAACTCTCCAGATCTCTCACACCTTCTATAAACTTACCTTCACCATATCAAAAAAATAATCATTAAATACTCAACTTTCACAAATCAACATAATTGATCCATTACCAATGCAATATATACTTAAAAACCTAAACAATATCCCTATCTCACCAACAAAATATTTCCTTAAACAAATCAACAAAACCATATAATCCACAGAAATAATTTTTTCACAAAAAGCACAACAAACTTTTAAACCAAACTTCTCACTATTTCTCAACACTTTAACCTTCCTAAAAAATATACCAATTCCAACTACACAACACCCAATCTAGAATATATAACTTCCACCTCAAAATCCTATCTAATACACTCCCAACTAAATCACACCTTCATATCACTCTACCCAATATCTATACAAATGACACCTGTCCCCACTGCAACTCATGCACAGAAACTACTCATCATCTCTGGCTTTACAAACAGGCACTACCCACAATTAAAAAAATTCTTACTGACTCACAAACACTTCTTAACAAAAAATTCAAAAATAACAAAAACTTCAATCCCAATCAAATCTCAACTACTATTAACTCTGCAATCCATCTAATTGATTTCACAACAGGTACATTCTAACCTAAACACCTATTCAACAATCTCAAACCAAACCAGCAAGATCTCAAAATCCTAAATTAAATCCAAAATGAAACTCTCGAACTTATCTATCAACACATCTGGATCCCAAGAAACAAAGACATAATTGAAGAGGAAAAATTCCTTGACATCTCACAAAACATCAAATATAGAAAAAATAACAAAAATCACAACAAAAAACCTCACAACATCAACAAAAATCAACTACCAATCCCACATCTAATCACAAATCAACCCAACAAACTGAACTAATCAATATAACACTTAAACTTTTTTCTCAAAACTTGTCCATGTCTTTCCAGGACAAAATAAATTATTAGGAAGGCATTAGCCCTCCAAAATTAAATAGTTACTTTCTTTTTCCTTGCTCAAAGGTTTTTTATCAGAAATATATCTAATATGGTGGTAGGCTGACATGTATAGCAATGTATCTCAACATCTCAATATTAATTATGTAACAACTTTACTTTATTAATAAAGATCATAAGAAATGCCTTACTTAACAGTAAAAAAAATAATTGGCAAACAATATAATCATGATTAAGTAGCAATGTAGTTGCAAATTTATTGATTATATATTAATATAGTTACGAATTTATTGCGATTAACCTACGATTATGCAGTAATGCATTTACAAGTTTATTACCATTATATATATTATTATTATTATTTTTTTAGTCTCTAATCAAACTGCAAATGAAAACATTTATTAATCCAATTATTGGACAACAGTAATACAATATACATGATATTATATTAAAGCTAAACTAGCACAATTTTGCAGAACACTGTTCAATAAATTTAGATTTATATGTAATCCTTGAATCCTTAATATCAAGATCACTATGTTGCCCACATGATTTAGCTATTTACTAACTATCTCATTACAAGGGAGTAGGTTTATTAAGCTATTACTATGTAATACTAACTATCTTGGACTTTCTAAATCTAAACTCTTTAGATATAATTGTAGAAAATAATAGTATTGCTCCTTTTCAAAACAAGACATCATAGTCTATGTTTTGAAAGATGACTGCCATCTTACATTCAGACTGTCACCCCGAATGAACCTGTAGTCCTAAGAGGTAAAAAATTTTTATTTTTTAAGAAAAAAGAGGGAAATAATAAGAGTAATTGAAAAGTTTGTTCTGATAAATAAAAACTCTTTAGTATTAACTTCAATTTATTGGGATAAATCCTTTACCATCACCTGCAGCTGGGCAAACCATTTAATTTCTACTATTCTATTGCTGATCAAGAATATTCAAGATACTTATAACAAGTATTATATCCATAAGGAATTATTGCTTGAAACAAGACTTATACCTTGGGAAATTATTGCTTGATGTCTTCTCGAGATAATCAACAGTAGAGGAAACTTGTTACTGGATTGGAATGAGACTTCTTTTGATTCTAAAGAGAAAAGAAATCAGTTCAAGAGGAAAGAGAGAAATCACCAAATTACTTCTATTCAAGAGAACACCACAATGCCTTGCTTTTCTGCTTTCTTCAATTACATCATCATTGTTATGTTGTATGACAGAAAACACATGAGAAGTACATATCTTGTTTACTTTTTTGCTACATGTTGATCGGCCAATCCAAAATCTTGACCAATCACCAACTGGAGATTCTGGTATAATGAAAAATTCAGGATCAAACTGAGATAGGCAAAATTCTCCCGAAATTTCTAAAAATTTGTTGACACACTTGAGAGGGCTGCTGCAGACATTTGATTAGTAAAGAGGATTACATGTCTATATCCACAGACCAGAACACTAGCTTATCTATCTGCCTTCAACAATAAGGGGTTCACTTATGGTGGACCCAAGGTTCTTATGGAGCTTGAAAAATGCATTCACTAGTGGGTTCTTCTAGAATTCCAAACCTTGAGGAAGGATAGAGAAGAGCATTTTTTCAACAGGTTTCTTCTTTCCAGTAAGGTGTTCTTGCCATAAACTGAATGAGTGAGTTTTGGATATACTGTTACTGAAATATCCAAGAAGTTTTAAAGAAGAAAAGGTAGACAAGTGGAGAAGGCTGTTGCCTTCAGGAATATATGTTGTTAAAGAAAGTATTTAGACTTTATTATTGAAAAAAATAAAAATCTTTTAAGAACATCTGTTTTTTGAGTTGGCAGAAGGATTAACAGGAAGAGTTTTTATTATTATATATATTATACATCTATTAGATTGCATTAAAGAAATAATTATTTTTTAAATAATACATAGTTGATAAATTATAACCATTAATGCACTTTCCAAATATACAATTGTGAACAAAATTAACTCTATTCATCTGGTCAACCACTATTAACAGATAAATCCATTGCCAACTTCTATTTCTTGCAGATTGAATCTTGTAAATTGAATATTTTAGAATTCCATTTGTTTATTTGGTTTTTTCAAACCAATCAATCATAATAAAGGCATAAACACATCTTTCATTATAGTTGTGACTGAAAATTGCTTAAATCTTTGTGTAATTCTTACCTTTTTTACTAATATTAATAGATATGATATCTCCAAGATGCAATAAACATTTCCTGGAAATATCATGGTCATCTTTTTTTAAAATAGTCATACTCTTATAGAAACTTATTGCTTTAATAATAAGAGCTGAATGATTTCTGAAATCATGATAAGAAAGCAATAGTTCTGATCTAAATTCTGAGCCATTATGGTATCATTTTTTTAAGATTTACTCATAGAATTTTTTTTCTCAAACTGATGTTAAAAATATATTCCACTTGTGAATAAACTAAAATTAATAAATTTAATTAGCAATATTGATTAGACATTTATTTAAATTATAACAATTAACTTTTGATATTATCACCTTCATTACAATTAAAGGTTTTATTAGCAATAAACCAGTTATTGAATAGCCTTTTGACACTTCGTGAAATATTAACAAAACCTTGATTATTACTCAAGAGCCTGCTATCAATTCCGTCATTGATTAAATATCAAATAGCAAATAATGTTGTGTATTTTTTTATTAAGTCAATTTAATATTTTTATGATTGGTTCATAGTACTATGCCTTTGAAAATTCAATAGATCATTTCTTTTGTACCAACCCCAGTATTAATAAGATTAGTGAAGGTTTGTATATGTAATAATAAATAATACAAATCAACTCTTTCCCATTCGCACACAATTACTATATTAGGAAACACAGCGATATTAAAGAGACATGAGTTTAAACAGAACTCTCAGAGGCACCTCAACCTCAACCAGGCCCAATTACAACCTGAACGAGCTCACCAAAGGCACGGCCGGCCAGAAAAACAGAGAAACAACACCATATTCAGCACAAAAACCAGCAAAGAAACAACTGCAAACCGAAGTGAAAAATGACAAAACGAAAGAGACAAAACAGAAACAAACAAAAATGTTTTTGAAAACAACTACAAACCAAACCATCCACGAAAAGGAACAACCAGACAACGAGAAACAGGACAAGGTCACAGAAAAGCCTAAGAACACTACAAAAGAACCTAAAACACACAAACTTTGGAGCGACTATGAATAGGAGAACCCCAACTTCCATGCAGGAACAATCACAGAACCCTCCACTAGACAGGCAAGCATTCCCTAGGAAAAAGACAACCCACAAGAATGGGCAAGAATAGATGATTCCGATGAAGAAATAGAGACAAACCACCAAAACCCAACATGAAGAACCCAGACAAAGAAAAACAACCAATGCACCAATAGAGCAAGCCAAGACCATGCTCCTATTTAACAGAAGCATCAGATATGAATACTAACAAAGCCAAGTAGGAATCGAAGCAAAAGTACTTTCCGAAGATACAATCAGAAAGAAAATCCAATACATTATCAAAGCACTAGATTGTCCTGAAGGTCTTATCAACATTTGCAGCAAAGGGAAAAAAGATGAAGAGCTGATCACTGCCACATTCGGAGACTACCATGTGGTGGCACAAGCATGCACCATAGATCTATCCAATCTAGAAAACACACATCTGATTTCATTTCCACGCATGATCCTATTCAGAAAAGGGAAAACAGTATCAAAGTATGGAACATTCCCCTGAATGCAAGATTCATAGAAGTGCAACAAACTTTCACTAAATATGGACAGATCACAAGTATCTCAATAAGAATACTACAGATGTGGCAAACCGCCACTATTAATTCGAGGATAAGAGCAACAAGAAAAAAATCGTAAACATGTGAAGCATCCCCTTCAAGACTGACATGGTCAGAGTGTTTGATACATAATAGAGTCTAGCACAAATGAAGAAAAGAGGCCAAATTGCAGCAAAACTCACAAACCTCCCACTCAACACAATAGCCTTCGATCTACATACTATATGCCAACAAATCAAGACAAAAACATGTTATATTCCATGCAGAGAATCATATCAAAGGAAAAGATTCGCAGTAATCAGTTTCGTGAACACAGCCGATCTAAGCAATGCTACACAACAAAACTTTATGATTGGAGAAACACAAATCACATGGACACAAATTGATATCAAATTATGTGCAATCTGAGATGGAGACACACACCTGGTGGCCACGTGCCCAACCAAGGAAAGAAGAAACCACTGGTCAGAATATAATAGGGAACAGGCCACAAAGTTCAGTAAACTATATGAGAAATTCAAACCAGCAAAAACACAAGAAGTTAGAAAACACATCCCTCCCCAAACAAGAAGAGCAAGACCAGGCACATATGCAGCAGCTGCAAAACATTAACCAAGCACCAGCATTAACACAGACTACACCACTGAAAACGCAAACATGAAAGAAGTACCCAAACTATTGCAATAAATGCAACAAGACATACAAAAAATCAAGCAACAAATAATAGACATGGACGAAAGAATCACAAATCTGGAATATTACGAAGAAAATGGTATCGGAGCCATGGAAACAGAAGAGGCAGAAGCACAAAAGATCCCAAAGAACCAACAAGACAAACGCAAACATCGGAAAACAACACAACTGCGGCACAGGAAATTATAGACCTCCAGATATGCCAAAGACAAATCCACAAAACCATCAACAATACCAACCAAACAATAAATGACTTGTTCAACATAATCCTCACACTAATTCCTGGAAACACAAAAACCTCCATTATTAATCAATATGGGAAACAACCAAAGCAACACAACAGATGCAGAAAGCATCACTAATAATCTCTCAACACTATATGACTTAATTAACAAATACCCAGAAGAGGATACAAACATAAACAACAATAACAATACAGATGATGAACACACACTACACCAATCTCTAGACACCCTAGAACATTCAAAGACCCATCAGTACATCCAAAAAGACAACACATATAACAAACAAAACACAATACAAACAGTAACCAACAACACGAACAAACATTACCACGCCAAAGGAAACATAACACAAAATAGAACAGAGAAGGGACAAGAGCTAGAAACATGGAAGATTGTTACACACAATGTTAGAGGCTTTAACAACCAAACCAAAAGAGATATATGAACAAGATACTGCACAGAGAAGAAGATAGACATAGCAGTATTGACAAAAATCCAAATCACTTCAGAGAACTACAGACACTGAAAGACTACAGGGTACCATACAACCTGGAGCAATGACAACAAAGGAGCAGGAGTGGCAATCATAATCAAAGAAGACATCGTGAACCACATAGGAAAAATCGAATCCATATTAGGAAGAGAAATATGTATTGATTTAAACTTTAAAGGCCACAAACATATAAACATAATCAGAATCTACATACCAGCACAAAACAACGAAAACTACAAAAAGACAATTACTTGGATACAAGAAAGAATTTGGATCAGACATCACAAAGGATGGAACACAATCACACTTGGAGATTTCAATGCCTTCTACAATCCCAAGCTGAACAAACAACTAGCAAGTAGAGACCAGCTCCCAACATCACAAACAATTAAAACCTTTATTCAATTAGGCCATATTGATACGTTCAAAGAAATATGGCCAGAGTGGAAAAGATACATCTGGACAAACATGCGCACCACAAAAACACACATAGATTATATCTGGATATCCCTTAACAACAACTGGAATCTAATAAAAGCAGACATAGAGTCATCAAAAATGCTGACACACAATGACCACAATATAGCAACATACCAAATTGAAATCACAGAAGTCGTCATCCAATAAAAGAAACCATCATCCTTCAACTGCAACAACATTTTCAACACTAAAAAAGCTACAATAAAGCAATGGAAAGCCTACAATCACAAATTGAAGAAGAAATCCAATGACAAGAAGCCAATACACCAGCAAACTCACTTACCTCGAATCAACTCTGGAACAAAACATGAGAAATCATTTGCAGAGCAGCCCACCAGCACATTCGCAAGAAAAAGAAACAAAAAAAAAGAAAAAAACCCAGCATATCTAGCACCAACAAGACACCAAAAAATCACCACGATCAGAAAACTAAACACACTGGCCAGAAGATATTTTACCTTGGGGAAAAAAACAAACACTATAAAGACAAAGATCAAAGAACTAATAAAGGTAATCAACAGAGAGGAGCAGCATACATCAAGTCTGCCATGGAACAACATCAATCCCAAACTAGAAGAAATCTCCACATGGATAGCAGGGATTAAACAAAGTTATAAAATCATCAAAAAGTCAATCACAATGGCAGACAGACAAGAAGAATAGGAAAAATCCAAAAATTCATTAAACAAAGAGAAATAAACTATATCGAGGACAAGAAAAAGATGAATGTATCAATTCTAAACTGCCCAAGACCAACGATCCAAATGAACAAAATTATAACACATGAATCAGAAGTCACAGTTACCACCGATCCAAATGAAATCAAAGAAATGACACGTACATACTTTCAAAAACATATAGTCACACACGATCGCACCTCACAAACAGAATGGGCACCATGGAAAAAAGAGTACAGATCCAAAGAAGACATAAAACAAGAATGGTACCAGGAGATATTAACAACAATCCAGCCATCGGAAATAAAGAAAATAATCAAAAACACATTCAACAACTTTGCCCCTGGCAAATTTGGCATTAGCTACCTGCTTCTCAAACACCTTGGAGAAAAAGCATTGGAAAGAATCGCTAAAATCTTCAATGCAATACTAATAATAGGAGAAATTTCCAAAAAATGACAAGAGAACATTATATATCCGATCCCAAAGAAAACAGACTGGCAACACAACCTTAACTTAGTAAGACCGATTACACTCCTTGAGACAATCAAGAAGATATTCACAAAACTGCTCAATAACAGATTAGCAGAGGTCATGACAAGACATCCAAT
>CAJVPV010003021.1:0-11946 GCA_910591835.1 Acaulospora morrowiae | reverse complement strand
CATAAGTGGGTTATAATCCACCTATTAAATTTACTATAAGAGTTGAAATCGAATGGAATCGAACACAGAATCATTAGAATCCTTATTAAAAACTTACCAAGTACACTATTCATTCTTTCAAATAAAAATTATCAAAAAACATATAATGGTCCATAATCATATGTGCATTTATACAAATGCAAGGAAAGATAAAGATTTGATATGATTTTTCCTGCTCCATATTTTTGTTTAATTAATTTAATAACTTTGATTAACCTTTCATGTACTTCATTTAATGAGTCTCGTCTTATAATTTGGTATACTAAAATTTGATATATTTTAACAAAATTCGTTAAAATTTGACAATTAATATCTGAAAGATATTTCCATAGAATGATGGTTGCATATATTGTAAAGAAATTTCATCACTAATCGATAGTAAAATTAAAGAAACCTTTGTCAATATTTACTTTTCTTGGGATTTGTCCAACATCTAATGATACTTGAAACTTTTCTATCATCAAATGTATTTTATCCAATGTATTGTTTGTTAATAATTCTCTTTAATCCATATTCGTTTAACAAGCCATTTGCCAATACCTAAAAAAAACAATACATAGGATTGATAACTAAATACCAAATAGGATTAAAGTATGATAGGTGAAAAAGTTCTGACCACCTGATATGATTTTCACTAACAAATCATTTTTATGCAGCATTAAAACTACAACTTTTCCATTCGATAGAATTTCATCTATGAGTTGTCAAATTCCTTGATATAAACCATTTGTTTATATCATTTATATCACCATAGTTATATTGATTGTTGACATAATTTGTTTTTTTCTTATAGTGATGATATAATATTAGTGCCAAAATATGTTCACATACTTTTCATGCTGCAGGAATATTGCATAAAATTAAAATCAAAGCAGCTTGAATTATTTTCCTGTTCTTATTTTCAATGATAGAATCTAACATTACTTCTTGCTATACATATGATATAAATTATTTTGCTGTTGATTCAATTGCCAAAATTCTTAAAAATAATTGTGTCTGACTCAATTATTTTATGTTTTAATAGTGACTCAATTAATTGTATCAAATAATTACATCAATTATGTCAAGGATCTACCTATTTCTACCACATATATATTCTTTGCCATAGTTGCAACAATTTGTCTACAATTGATAAAAAGTAATGATTTATTTAATGCAAACTTAATTCACTAGGGCCTGGTAATATATCAAGAATCAGTATATTTATACTTAAACTATATTTCATATGGTAGATTAGTAATTTCTGAATATATAATACCAGTACTATTTATTTTGTTATTATATGATTGAAACTAGTCAATATTTAGTATCAATCTTAAGTATGAATCTGCCTTTTCTTTGCTAAAAAATAATTCTGAATTTTCATCTTCGAAAGTTTTTTAAATATTGCTATCATAAATATAATAAAAATATTTATTAAAATTTGGCCGATTTGTCCAATACTGAAGACAAAATCGAAACCCGAATTTTGATAAATTTGTACTAATTGATGCCAAATAGTAACATAAGGGAAAATTAATTCTGGCCGATTGATTATGCTTTTATTTAATGATTTCAATTGTGTGAATAATGAAGTGTTACAATATTTTCTTCAAGTTGTGGAGTTTGGAAATTTAACATGAACACATTTTATAATAGATAGCTGATTGTTTTGTTGAAAATTGATTACTTCATTTTGTTTATATAACTTATGATATTTTTGACATGCTACAAAGTTAATGAATTGATCTGACAATCCAAAAAAATTTTTGATAGTATACAAAGATTCACAAAAAGATTCAAATTCATCACCACCAATTTTAATTAGTACTAATTTTATAAACTTTAGAAATACCTTTATTGCATTATTTGATAAATTAAATTTTATTCTAAAGTTTATAATCCATAATAAAATCCATATAAATCGGCTATCGGTATTGATAAATTTATTTGGCTCTGGTAATTCAAAATCTAAAAACTTTAATAGTTCCAAACTTTAATTTCTCATAAAGACAACTACATAACTGGTTGGGTGCCTTACATCGTCATTAAAGAGGAAGGTACCTAAAATCAAAATCAGAAAAATTAAAGACATACAATAATTATTTGCATGTGAACAATTTGTTAAATAAGCTAAGAACATTAGGCTTATATATATTGTTAGCATAAAAATTGTAGTAGGGGCATAACATGACATGTGAGACCTGGAATAGTACCGCATGGAATATCGATTATGCATCAATCATGCATGATCGATGGGTGCAAAGCTTGTTAAGGTTTAGTAATTCTGCATAATGCAACAATAGATTTAAAGACATGTCACAGTCATATAAATAGCAATGATATTCAAATGTAAAAAGGGAAAACAGAAATTAATAAAATACTATTCATTGAAAAGCCAAGTGTTTGCATCTATGCAATGATAATTAATAAACTTATCTTATTTGTCTTTAGTCACCTTAAGAAAAATCCAGGGCCTTATAGTTCAATAGGGAAAGGATTGGAGGAGGAGACTAGCTAAACATAAAGGAAGATTAAAATAATTATCACTATACATACCTTTGGTATTGCCAGCAACATAGACCCACTTACCCAACATCGCACAAGTCTTGGTCTGGACTAACGACAGACTTGCCATTAAGGCCAACAATATACATTATTTTACATATATTAATTTTTAACGAATAATAAAAAAAAGAGGCTAAAGAATTAAAAGTATGAAATCATTAATTAGTAAAAAGTCTAAAGAAATTGCAAAATATCAGGATGAATTGCTTGATGTTCTTAAAGAAACAAAGGTCCATTCACCTGAAGAAAGTAAAACTGATTCAGAAAGTGATAAAAGAAAAGTAGTCATATATTATTATAGTTGGTATTCTTATGAGATATTTAATTATCATTAAATTCAAATATTTGTTTATTAAATATTTATATATCAAATATTTATTTATTATATAGTTAACTAACTTGTTAAGAGGAGTTTTGAACAAACATTCAATAGAAATTCAACATATAAAAATAATTCATAAGAGAACTTATAAGACTGCAACTTATTATAATGTAACACCACCCAATGATTTGCCAAATTGGACTTACTATTCAAAAGGAAAAGCTGAAGAATTGGTAGAAAAACATAAAAAACGAAAGGTTGCTAAAGAATCATCAATATATTTGGAGGAGCATCAAACTGGAGAAAACATAATAATGGGTGAGATCAGGGAGGCAGTTGTTAAAGTGAAAGCAATAGAAAGTACAAAATCAGCAAGAAAAAAATAACTGAAAAAAAGAAAAAAAAAAGGGCATTAAGAAGGTTATCCAGAATAATATCAATTAAAGGAAAGAAAAAGAAGTGGTAGAAGAGGAAGAAGAGGAAGAAGAAACAGAAAATAACAAATAACTTAATTTATATGAGTGATTTTTTTGTTATATTCAAATTATATTATTTTATTATCATATTTTAATAAACTTTTTGTTAATTATAATTATGAATAATTGTTAAATTTTATTAATTATTTTTATTTTTAAATAATGAAATTAATTGTGGTTTTGGTAGGGTTTTTATTTTACCAGCACAAACTTTTCTCCTTCCCCTTTACCTTTTCCTTTTATCTTCTCAAAAAATAAAAATTTTTATATCTTAGAATCACAGAGATTAAGTTGGGCTGAACATTCTTGATAAAGGGCTGGCGATAATATTGAGATCCACAAGGAATGTGGACCAAGATAGAGCAACTTTTTTCATTTCCTTTAATTATATCTAGAGATCAGTGGCTGTTGACGGGTGTGCTGTATAATGTATAAAAAGTTTAACCTATAGTATAGATCCACCGGACACTTGATGTATCTTACCATTTGTACCTGGGATCAGTTCAAACCCAATAGTTTGTAAACTAATTTGAATGCAAATAAAACTTTAGTATATGGTCTGATTAGGTGTAAAAAAAAAAATAATAATAAATAATGAAATTAATTGCTAATATATATGAAAATTCAAATATAAAATATGTTAAATTATAGCTAAGTTATCTATCAAATATTTGTATTTACATTGTCAAATATTATAATATTATAGTTAAACTATTAATGAATATTTAATGAATATTTATATTTGATTTTATGCTGAGTGATACCAAATAGCATAAATTCAGTTTAAATTTAATTATAAAAAATTTAAAAATTCAACAATAATTTAACATGCTGAATAATCAAATTTCAACTAGTATTTATTGAGTTATTTATATCCAATTACATAAATATAGTGTATGCCACCTAATCATATCTAATAAATATTACTAAGTTTAAAAGAATAGAACTGAAAATTCTATTATATAATTTTAAAAAAACTTTCTATTATTTTGTAGATCTTAATGTAAGCAATAAACTAATAGAGTTGGAATTTTGAAAAATACTATAGGTTTTGTGTTCTATAATTTTTTAAAAAAAATTTTTTATTAAGAATTTTCAAATTTCAGCATTTAAATCTTGTCAAAATTATGATTAATTTTGGCCAACATTAGGATAATTTATTAATGCTAGCCAAAATTATAAAAATGTTGAATTTATTATTGAAGTTTATCTAATTCTTGAAGAATATCTTCTGGAATGCACCTATGAGATCTGTATTTTTTTACAGCAAATATTGCTTGCTTTGCTATTAAACCTAAATAATAAGCACTCATATAATGATGTACTCTTCGCGCATATCGTCTAATCTGAATTAATGATACAGATTTAAGTGCATTTGGTACAGTTTTTTGTAAACCATCAAAGGAATAATCACAATGTCTGCGTGCATATTTTTTGCCTGGCCCCAATAATTTTCTATATAATTAAGCTCACAATGAAATTTTGGATAAAAGATAACTTTGTATCCTGCATCTTCCACAATTTCTTAAAGCAAAGGTCATTGGTTTGCAAAATCTGACTCTAATAACAAGATTTGAATTGTGCAACAATTGGTATTTTGAGATTGTTCTTTAATACATTCTTTACAAATTTTTTTAAGCCCTTGTATATTGTATCCTCTTTTATTTAAAACCACTTGTAGACCTTTTGGTGTTCCATCATCAAATACCATAGTTTGTAATGTTCCATTACATATAATAGTAGTTCTCATTTTTTATTGTTTTTCTCCTGAAGAAAGATTCATTCTTTTTGCCAATAATGTATTATCAGTGTATGTACCATGATTGGTGCTATTATCAAATGCAAAGATTGCAATACAATTTGGATGCATTGTATTAAATATTGGTATTGCTTTTTCTTTAAGTTGTTTTGCAACATCTTTACTTCCCCAATAACCATCTCGATTGTTTCCTGAACGTATAATAGTACAAGCACACTCTGGTATTTGTTGATCTGGCAGAAGTAATAAATTTTGTGCTTGTTTTTCAGAATCTAATTGTAATCATCCCAGTGTATCACACAAATAGTTACTGACCATTAGACTACTGCCTGTAGATTTTGAACGAAGTGGTTGTTCATCATCTGGTCCCCAAAATTCTTTTCTGCCATCATTTGAAAAGAATGTTGATTCATCATGAGTTACAAGAATGTGTAACTTTTGATTTGTCGCTAGTTCTGGACCAATTTGTAAAGTAAGATCATCTGACCATTGTGGCATAAATTGTTCAAAATTTGTCATTTGCTGCAGAAATGTGTTTCGGTATTCCACTATATCATCCCATTCATGACCGTCATAATACAACCCTTTCTGATACCTTTTCCATTGCCATCCTAATTGCTTTAACCATCTTCATGCAGTACTGTTGCTAATTGTGCAATGAGTTTCAACTCCTAATCCTGGAAAGATCTCATTTTGAATATAATCACAGAACTTGACAAAATCTAATTCAAATTTGTGTTTGTGTATATAATGCATTACTTGACCTTTAACATCTTCATCATCCAATAAAGATCGAATTTTAGGGTGGCGACCACGTTGTAAGGTTATAATACTACCAGTTTCTCTATATTGAATAGCCCAGGATCTAATAAGTCACGCAGCCCATGGTCCTCAATTCAATGATGACGTAATAATTGTACTTGATTCAATTTTCAACATGCCTGATGCAACTAACCGAAGATATTGTGCAACATATTGCAATCTGATATCACTAATACCGAGTTTTATATCATGTTCTAGATCTTCAAGTAAAAATTGATAATCTTCTTCATCGGACAAATTATCTACTAGATTCGAGTTTTGGTGATGTTCTGAATTATCTTTTTTATTGGACGAATCATCTGGTAGGTTCGAGTTTTGGTAGTGTTCTAAATTATCTGTATATTTATATCAAAATTGAAATTACAATAAAAGAATAAACTAATGTAACCAAAATCTTACTTTTTGACTCTGTCAAATCGATGACAGGATAAAAATATGAATTGATTTTTGCAGATCCTTGTGCCGCTAATCTCATTTGCCGGTTTTTATTTCTAATGGTTGATTTTGCGGTCCCGGTATAAAATGCTTTGCATTCAGTATTTATATAAATGCTTGGCTGTTGGACGGCTTGAAGCATAATCGAAAAACAATCATTCATCTGCTGTTCTAAAGTTTCATCAACCCAACACTCATCCATTCCGTCAGATTCTTCCAATTGATTATCTATATCATCGGTGGTCTCACAATCTTGTTGCGCAACTATTATACAATTAAATTAACCTGCCGAATTTTTATGTAAACTGATGCTGTAAATAATTTAAATAATCTGAAATACCATATCCTATCTTTTGACGTGCTTTTTGTAGATGTACCTTTTGTTTTTTAGGCGGCATTTTGGCAGAATTTAGGTGGGAGGAGAAATGAAAATGGAGTAAAGATAATCTAAATGCTATCGGAGTTACACGACATTCTTTTGATGACACGTGCCTTATTATGCAAATATTGGAATAAACACCCCCCTCCCTCAAAAAATTAGGTGATACCTGCAGCTGAAATTTCAGCATTGCTGCAACATTTGATGTGACTAGGTGGCATGCACCATATATAAAAATATAATTTTTAATTAAATATCAAGAAAACAATTTACAAAAAATACAAAAACCTTAAAAAAAACCAAAAAAAATAGTATAAGAATTAATAAACAACTTTTACAACAGGCTAATTATAAACAAATTTATATTCAAAACAATCTAGATATAAAATATATTTCAATAAATAAAAAAAAATTCCTTATCAAATAGAAGTATATTACAAAAAATATTTAAATAATAAAAAAATAACTTTGAATCATTAGAGAATAATTAAAAAAAAACAATATAAATCTATAATTAAAATAAAAAATAATAATAAAATAGTATAAAAAATATTATTTTAAAAAGTAAACTAAAAAAAATTCTCAAAAACCTATAGACCTATAGTACAATAAATAATATTTTTAGGTTTTTAAATGCATTTCCCTAGTTTAATATTTATAAAGAGCAAAATATTATATATAAATTTATTTTTTATTTGTAGGTTTATCAGTTTTTTAATAAATATTATATTCAAATATTTGAATCTTGACCAAAATATATTAAGTTATATGAAAAATAAAATCTTTAATCTTTCTAATAATTGTAGGCTAAAAACAGATTAAATCAAAAAAAATTTGACAAGAAAAGATTTCTAATTTAATTTTGATAAAAACCCATAATTATCCTGATATAATAGACTCTATTATATAACATATTAATATAAAATAATTCATTTTTAAAGAAATTATCAACCTGGACACTAATATAAAAATCTTTAAAAAAATCTTTAATGACTTACTAATATATAGAAGTTGTGTACTGCTTAACATTTATGTTCTTGGATTTGATAGCTTAAGCCAATTGAAAATCTTTGGAATATCTATTAGGAGATTCAAAAATTATACTTCACTTGATCAAATAAATCCTTAAATTTAATAACAATAATCAACCAAAGGATTTACTTACAAAGCATTATTAAAAAGTACATATCTATATTAATATCTTTAATTTTTTTTTTAATTTGTTAACAAGCATTAAATGCAAGACTTTATTTAAACTTTTATTTATAAATACCTCTAATTTTTTTAGTATTGTTACTGCCTTGGGAGAGAAAAATGAGAAATATGCCAATTTAAACTTATAGTAAACAGTGTGTTTTTATAAAATACAAGAAAATAAAAACAGAATAAAGAAAAAAAAAGAAAAGATTCAAAGAAATATCAACAGAAATCAAAAGAAGATGAATATTCACAATTTAATATATTGAAACTTTCAGTCCCTTGCCTGACAGACTTCAAAATTATTGATATAAATAATATTTAACTTTCAATAATTTAATTTATTTAACATATATTATGTTTTAAATACTATCAAATAAATTAAACATAAACAATTGAATATTATTGCTTCAGTCAGATTTTACAACTCTGCCTTGATATTGGAATCAAAAGATAACAATATACAAAATGAATTTCAAAAGAAAAGAAATAAAAATATGAGAACAAAAATGTAATAAAATAATATAAGAATTCAATGTTTTTAAACTATGGTCCAAGTTGTTCTTTATGCCAAGGCTGAGGGAAAATGCAGCCTTTTTATAATGTTTTGGCAATTGTTAATTACTCTACTGTAAATATTTATGTGTGGTTCATCTATTTTACACAAAGAATGACTAAAGAATTATTTTTGTTACACTTGGGTGATCTGCAAAGAAAATTCTTATCTGTAAGATAAGAATCGAAATTATTCAAAATTATATTATGCTAATCGTTTTTGAGCTCTTAACAAAAAATGTTCTTCTAGTCTTTCAGCAAATAGTTATTTAGAACCACAAAAAATCTTTACAAGTTGGGTTTTGAGCTACGACGCTCCGAATTAGCTGCGCCGTTTGAATTACTATAGGCGTTTTGAAAATTCTTGAGAGAAATATTACTTTGCTAACATAAAAATATATGTAAAACTGAGAAATAATAATAAATTATAATAATATATAATAGAATATAACTAGTTAATAAAAATTCAAAAAAATTTTAGTAACAATATCTAAGCTACAAAACATATAAAAAGAAAATTATTGATATTGACATATACACAATACTTTCTAATCTTGAATTAGATTTGTGAATATATTATCTTCTCATTAGGGCTCTAAAAAATACTGAACTGGTACTGAAATAATACCAAAATAATACTGATTTATAGTAAATTTAATATATGAATTGTAACCACTTACTTATATAAATTTATAATAAATTTAAGTATTGAACAAGTATTAAACAAATATTAAAGTAGTATCATTAGGAATTCTACTTATTATTAATTTAAAATAAAAAGTATCAAAATATTTGATTGTTTTAATAATCTTTGCAAGATAAATATTTCTTAACAAAATTGGATTAGCAGATTAGATAGTTTAAACCGATAGCAAAATTTTCATTTCTTGACTTAATCTTACTTGATATATGAATTTACTTTCTAGTATAAAACTATATAATTGTATTAATAAATAAGAGATATAGATTAACTTAAATAAATCTTTGACATATATAATTGAATATAAATAATCCAATAAAAAATATAATGCTTTTATTATTTTTTATTTCAAAAAAAAAAATAAAAAAAAAAAATTATCAAAAATCTATTCAATGACAAAATAATTTAATTCAATAAAATCAAATATAAAATACTTAATTACTTAAGAATCTTTAAAAAAAATATTATATCAACTTATAAATATGTATTTAATTTATAATATAATTTTCTATAATATAAAAAGAAAATTTAGTTTATCCAATCTCAAAAAAAAATAGTAGGATATTCTAAGCAATACTAGATTTATTATATTTTTGAATGTCTCATAAAAGTGTTTTTTATTAAGATAGTTACAAATCAACTATTTTCTATTGTTAGCAGGAAAATAGTATAGGGCATGGTAGCATTATACATTCCAGCACATCTCATGTTCCAATTTTCAATAAACAATAAGTAATATAGTGATACTTTATAATTTTAAAGTTATATTAGTTATAGTTTCAGAAAGTTTATTAGCTAGTATAAAAAAAAATAAATAGATAGTCTATTTTAGCTTAGTAAGATAGTATGACATAATATCAGTAGAGAGACGTGATATACTATTATAAAAAGAAGAGGAGGAATGAAAATCACAAGGGGACATAGCACATATGATATAGCACATACAATATACAAGATACAATGATAGCCTTAATTAAAGACTTCCTAATTAAGATATATAATTGACATTGCAAAAAGAGTAAAAACTAATTAGCTTATCTAATCCAGTACTTGTTGCAAGTGAAGGATGATAGAAAATCATAAAGGAACATAATAAAGATTTTATCAAGAGAAGTAACAACAAAAAAAAAAAAAAATTAGCAAGACTTGACCGAACAAAAATTACATGCCTCAAAGTAGAGAAGATCTAAATCTTACCTGATGTTATGCAAGACAAGCTTCAAAAAAGCGACAGACTCACTAAATGAGATATCAACACTATATATATGGTAAAATTGAATTCAAGCATTTTTCAAAAACAATATTATGATAGAATTACTAAGTAATATATAGTAAATAATTGGAATTCGTATTTAATTCGGAATCGTATTGTCGATCAAATTTTCTTTTATGATAATACGTCCACATGTATGGTCAACACTATATATAAAACATATAATATTCTAAAAGAATTTAACTTTGTTGGTTTATTAAAAGAATATATCTTAAAACTTATATATATAATAAATAATATACAGTATATAAAGAAACTTAAAAAACTATGAATCCTATTTCTAAATATAGCTAAAGTATCCAATACTATTAGATAAATATTATAAAAAACTCTTCTAAAAATCAAAGTTCCAGTAAATCTTATAATATTAATTCTGAAATTTTTTATTAATAAATTATTAAATAATCATTAATATGAATTTAATAAAAAGAATAATAGTAGGAAATAGTATTATTGGGGGCAAAGGTTAGATTAATTAGGCTGCAAAATACGATTTTTACATATCATGTCTAATCAAGATCTTAATCATTAACAGATTTAGTAAGTGCAAAGTTTAAAAAATAGAGTTACAGTTATAAAGTCTAGAATAGTTTATTATAAATATGATATTATGACAATGAAAGAGAAGAGTAATAAATAAATAGATAAAAGAAAAAATAGAGCATAATGAATAAAAAAAACAGAATAAATAGAAAAAAGAGACAAATAAAAAGATAGAAAATAATAGATAGAATAATAAAAAAAACCAGAAAATAAAGACAAATCATTCCTAAATTGAAATTTTCCTTTTTAGGCTATACGATGGATGCTGTCCAAAAAGGGAAAAATTAATTAAATCTTATTCCAATCCAGTATTCATCACAAAAGAAGAAGGATGTCAAGGATCACAAAAAATAAGGAAAGTGTAAAAATTGTTTGGGAAGTATGATCAATAGAAAGAGAAAGCAAGAAAGAATTAGAAAGAGTACTATTGGCCAAATAAATAATACACATCTCAAGAAACTTTTATTTACTTATCTTTTATATGATACAAACCTGTCAGCAGAAGTAACAGACTTACTAAAAATTATATCAACAGTATAAACTAAGATGAATCAATTTTTCTTTTACTATAATATATTATTTATAATCCATTACTTTGTGAAATCCAAAATAATATACAACTAGAATATTCTATAAATTGCAAATAAAAGATCAATTTAAACAAAAAAAAGACCTATAGTACTTTACAATTTGCTAAGTAGCAATAGCATATATAGTGTCACCACTATCGGCGAGTCTGTCGCTAAGGAAAAGCTAAGATTCGTGTAACGAAGGTAAGTGTTTTTATTATATGTGAGGCGGATTCGATTATTGCCGAAAAATGATTTTATTTAATTTTTCTTTTTCACCAATTTTTCCGATTGTCTCTCTTTCGATACAACCATGGTTCTTTTTATACA
>CAJVPV010003020.1:0-11948 GCA_910591835.1 Acaulospora morrowiae | reverse complement strand
CATTTCTTTGCTGTCGCTATTCTCGGGATATGGCGGTTATTCGTTGATGGAGGAACAATGCAAATTCCTAAAAATGTCGTAAAAAGTACTATGGTGTTTTATACGGCATGTGTGGTGATTTTTCCTTATCTGTTCTGGGAAACCAGGTCTTGAGATCAGGAGAGTGATCCAAAAAAAATAATTACTAATATATTCATAATATTTATGCTTAAATAAAATAATTAAATCATAATGCCAATTAAAATATTTTACAAGCTTTAAACCTGGATGAGTTTTTTTAGTTTAACAAGCAATTGGTCATTTAAACCTTAGAATTTACGTACTTAAACAATTAATAGCTTGCATCAAAGAATTCTATCGATAGTTCTTTTTACTGTTTCGAGACTTTTTAAAACTGTTAGATTGAATTGTAAAATTGGTATTACTTTTTAATTACTTATTTTCAACCTTCTAAGCTTCTGCATTTTTTTTTTCAATATATTGCATACTGATTTTTATTATTTGCATTGAAAGCAACAGTATAAAATTTTTTTAGAATTTTTTTCTTCCGTAAAAAAAAAAAAAAAAATTCAACCAAATGTCCTGACAAGAGTTGCCTTTGGACATTAATTAAATAAAGTACTCTTATAATTTCTCGCTATACTGTACAATCATGCAATTGAAAGAATTCTATATGTAAAAAAACATTGGACTTGGTCAGTTAATCTCATTTTATATAAAATTATTATTAAAAATAATTTTTTATTAATTTATAATTCCAAACAAGATTTTAAAAAATTTTATATCTAAATAATTATTTTTTAAAAAAATATCTATTATCTATTTAATAAAGATTATAATTTCTTTAAGATTTGAATAAAATTATTAATGTTTTTCGATTAATGGAAATTTTTATTTTTGATAAAATATCTTTAAATATTAATTAATGAATTTATTGTGGTCAAGAAAAAAATTTATAATTATTTTTTTTAAAAAAAAAAATTGAATTTTTAATAAAAAATATTTACAGTAGGTATAAAAAAAAATCTTTAAAATTTATATTAATAATTCAAGTTTGTTTTGATTTTTTCATTACAAAAAAAAAATTTTTTTTAATTATTAATGATTAATATAATATTTGATTTAATTTGATTTTAAAAAATGCTTTTGATTTTTTTAAATAAAAATTTTTTTTATAAAATAATATTTATATTATTAAAAAAATTTTTTTTGTTATACTGTATTATACAAAAAATTTTAATTAATTTTGTTTATAAATAAAATAAATTATAATTCATATATTTTTTGTCAATTTTATACTTTATATACTTTTTATATTCTTTGTAATTTTTGTATTTTATATATAATAATTATAATTATATTAATATTTAAAATACTTTCTTACTTTATTAAAAAATTAAGTCTAAATATAAAAATAAATATTGTATATAATAGAAATTTGAAATAAAAAAAAAGAATGACTTTAAAAAAAAATCAATAATTTTTTTAAAAGAAATTATTATAAATAAAAAACATAATTTATTTATTTATTTTTTTTTGTATTTTTTATCAATTTTTTAAATTTTTATTAATTTATTTTAGTTAAAAAAACTATTTTATTTAAGTTGAAATTATATTTATATAAAAATATACACTTTTTTTTTTTGTTTCAAAAAATTTAATTTAAAAAAGATTAAGCTGATATTAATTTAATTGAAAAGTTGAGATTTTTGTAAATACAAATTTTATATTTTTAATTTTTAAATATATTTTATTATTATTAATAATTATTTGTCAAGTTAACTGAATATATAAAAAATATTATTGAAAATAAAATTCAATAAACAATATTAATTATATAAAAATTATTGATTAATAATTAAATTAATAATTAAAATAATATAATTATGAAAATAATTCTATCTTAAATACTTAACAGTATTATTATATTTAATTTAAAAATAATAATTTAAAAGCTGATTTTTTGTTTATTTAGTTTTTAAAACTTTAAAAAATTATAATCAAGTTTATTTCAAAAAAATTGATATAAAATATTATTTATATTAGTTTCTAATTTATTAATATTGGACCTATGGGTCTATAGTACAGTAGTTAATACTCTATAGATTAAATCACAAGATATAAGTTCAATTCCTCCAAGGGGCTAATGTGATTTCTCTAAATACAAAACCAAAGCAGGTAGGATCTGCATTTATTGGCGTAACTGTAAATTAACTGATGTTTCTGAAGTATAAATATTGATCATATGAAAAATTGTAATCGGATTGAATATTCAAAATCAGATAGGATTATTCTTGATACAACCATATTACCAAACTGGTAATAAGAAGAGTAGATCCCAAACCAGTAATATATCACTGATAGTTAAAAAAGAAGTTTATGTGATTCGATAAGGGTGAATTAAAACTATTAGTAAGCTTTCTGTCCAATCAAATACATGGCTATGCCATAGTTTCACAGATTTTACTATTGGGAGACCTTGGTGGAAAGAGAAATCTGCAGACCACTCTGAAGGATCAAAAACTAGGGTTTAGGATACTGTAATCAACGATCTGATAATTAAACTACTCTTAGATAAAATTGTTCTGGAAAAAATTAAGAAGGATTTGTATATTTTTCTGAGTTTAATAGGGATTTTGTTTATCTCTTTTAAATAAAGTAGTGATTATATATAGCATTATATAGAATAGATATATAACTACTCATATATAGATAGATCTATTATAAATATATATATATATCACTTGTTAATATATATAACTTAAGGTATATTATAGCAGTATATAAGTGAAAGACTTGTAATATAATATTGTTATAAAATGTAGGCAGCTATAAGCATATAATTAATAAAAGATGTGGCTACATGGACATGATCTTATATATGATATAATCTTCCTTCTGTAATAACATGGATTCATAGTAGAAATGTTAGTGATTTACACAATATCCAAGTCAAATACAACACTAGAAGAAGTCATAAATAGCCAATGGCATCACAAATATAGAAAATAATTGGAAAAAAATAGAGTAATGTTTGTATACCAATGTATCAACTATCAAGATAACAAATTAGCAACATGACAAGAAATTACATTTCTGAATCAACAATCCAACAAGTGCAAATCCAAATGGTATATAGAATTGCAAAACAGTATAGCCATGCTACAAATAATTCAAAACAGAAGTTACAAACAAAACATATCCAAAACAAACTATAATCTAGCAATAGAAACAAAACCCAAAGATATCAAGTGAGTTATATATCAGAAAAATGATACATATATTATTGACAAAAAAAGGAAATATAATAAAGAACTAATAAAAATTCAATACTACAATCAAATAAACAATAATTTACTACTACAAGAATATAATGGATGTGATCTTAATACATATATTATATCAGGAGAATGTAGTTTCTCAGTGGTACCCAACAGTCTAATATGTATATCAGTACACAAAAGTCGCATCAGTACCAAAGACAATACAGACAACAAACTACAATACAAAGTCAGAATATCACTGGATAGCCTCTACTCAATAATCTTAAACAAATTTATAAGGCCTCAACACACTCCACTTTCAAAGATACAGATGGATCAAATTCTAGTTCACATATAAACAATCAACGAATACATCAATATATCTAGCAACATATTACAATAACTTGTTATCATCAAATCCATTCTCAACTACTATAAGCCTATTACCATATATATGAATGGTTCACTCAATAGATATAAAAACATGAATTTTGCATAGCATATACTTAACTGTCCTAATGTAAATTTCAAAAGAAGAATCATATTATTCTTTTCATCTACCAGAGCCAAACTGGCAGCTATAGCAACAGCTTTAATCACCATATCAGCAGGAAACAATATAATGATATACAGCAATAGTCAAGCAGCAATCACAACAATTAACAAAGCAATTACAGACCCGAAATATCTAAGAACACTACAAAACAGCAATATTATCAATACGATTATATATATTATACAATCTCAAAAGATCAAAGTTACATGGGTTAAAGTTAAAGTATATAACAATAACTCTAACAATAATCGAGCAGATTGGATGACAAAAGAAGTCTGCCAAGAATCAAAAAATTATATAGACTTTAAACCAGTCAATCATCAACTTTTCAAATGGATACCTCAATGAAACAAACAAATTCTAAACAATACAATAATCAAAACAATAAAAAACATTATCAGAATAAAATATATTATTGACTAAAGGATGCTAAATCAAAATACAAATATTTTAATACTAAATACAATTAATCAAATTGCATAGCTACCAATACTCAAGTTCAGATAGCTATCAAAACTTACAACAGAAAATACAAATAATCAAGACTACAACACCAGAAGTTTTCACTTAAAACTGTGGAACTTGAAATTGCCATCCAAAGACAAATTATATACACAATCTACTACAATATATATAGACAACATATATTCAAAATGTAACAAAGATATAGAAACTAACACATATATTATGATTTGTGATAACAATCAAATAAATATAATTAATACTATCAAACAAATAGTTAACAAGAAAATAATAAGCAAAGCAACAGAAAAAACAAGATCATGAATACATCAACAAATCACCAAGCATATATAAAACTGGATAGAAGAGATGTTAAATTGTATAATGAGAGGAGCATTAATCAATAGAATTATCACAATTATCAAAACAAATATAGCTCCAACAATACAAAAAAAAATCATACAAAGTATTCTCAACAAAATTTTTCAAAATCTGAAAAAGAATTGGATAC
Organism: Acaulospora morrowiae; assembly: GCA_910591835.1. Taxonomy (NCBI): domain Eukaryota; kingdom Fungi; phylum Glomeromycota; class Glomeromycetes; order Diversisporales; family Acaulosporaceae; genus Acaulospora; species Acaulospora morrowiae. Next base: position 7,156 of record CAJVPV010003020.1, on the reverse strand, counting down.
AAAGAAATGAACAATTCATAAAATAGAAAAAAGAAAACAATATTACACAACAAGACAAATGAAAATGGACAACCAACAAGAAAAAAGTGACACAACAAAAAACAAATATACCAGGGATCAATTCAATTATAAATTATGCAACACATAACTGGATCAACTAGGACATACTATATAGTTTTAAAATTTTTTTTAATAGGGATTGGTAGAGCCTTGGCAGATTAGTCAAAGATATATCAATAAATTTCTTTTGGCAATAAGCCACATGGTAAGGGTAACCTTTAGTGAGTTTAAAGAATAGATAGAGTTTCAAAGTTTGTAGTCTACAAATTTGTACATACTCAAAACAATATTCAATAAACAAGATGTAAGCTACCCATTAAAAAAAAAAAAAAAAGTTTATCAATATGGATAAAATTGTTAATTCTTTGTTTTATTTTTTTTTAACCACTTATTTACATAAGTCCAGATCACAATTCAAAATCCATGTCAAATTTTTTTTTTCACTTATCACTATCAAGTAAGCATACATATACAGGTATAACGGTATTAATAATTAATTGTTATTTCTTCTTTTTTTCGTTATGATTAAACTTACTTTATGTAAAGATCATTAATTTAATGGTATCAAACAAAAGTTTAATGATAATTTATGTATTTAAATGCTCATAAAAAAAACCCCCAATTGTTCTGATATTAAATACTGTATTTTAAAATTTTAAAACAAAAGTTCAAATCGATTATACTATTAATATTAATAATAATAATATTATTATTATCTTATAATCGACATTTGATTAATTTCAACTATTGGATAATGAGTGATTACAATGTTATCGCGTTGCGATTGATTGGATTTTATATTGTATAGAAAAAAATATGCATTTTATAAATTGACAAGTCAAATAAAAGTGCGACATTGATTTTTTCAACCATTACACGACATAATCTGTCGACATTAATTAGTGTACCATATATAAAGATTTGTTATTATGTAAAAACGTATATTTCGATATCGTGCGTGTTTAAAGAAAATTATACGCAATACGGAAAATTTGATTTTAAACATGTCCGAAGCAACTCCAAGGCGATTTTCCATGCATGAGATAATCATTACTATATGCGTCCTCTTCGGTTTTTCATTATTAAATAGGGTATTTTTAATTAAACCATTTATTTAGCAATTCATATATTTAGCATGTAAAAAATATTTTGAATTTTAGTTATCGCCAACTTTCGACAAGCGAATCTTTTTAAACGCATTCTAAGTTTTTTTTTTATCAAGTGATAATTTACGTATTTCGAAGGAAAAGTCCAAAGTTTTAGGACTCTTTTGTGTTAATAAGACATGGCTTCGAATTTCCAAACAATTATCTAATGGAGAATCAAGACAGAGCCAATTAATTATGCGTGTACACACAAGCTAACCGCATAAGGTTGTTAGGTCGCCAATTGTATCTGACCATAACATACTACTGTATGTTTTATAGTATTTACTTTTCTTTCAATTTACAATACAATTCAAATACCAGGGTTGCAATTTGTGGTCTTAAAATTTATCTGTCTGCCTTTGAAAAACAATAATCAAATCATAAATTAGAAATCAATTGTGTTAGATTGCACAGACATCTAATCCGTTTCATATTGAATAAACTGTTGTGATTCATTCATTACAGATATGAAAAATGAGGAGTAAGAAAGAATTTGACCAGTGACTTGTGTCTTTGTTTTGTGTAGAAATACCTGCTTAATTAACGCTATCAATAAGATTCCTGATTATATGTATCACGAAAATTTTCTCTTTCCTTTAATAGCATAAAAATTAATTAACCGAATAATGTTTTAATTTACTTATAACGTAATATGCTAAATTGTTGTAATACATCTTATGAATGGACGGATTTGAGGCGGCGCGAATGTATAAATATCAAGAGCATGAATTTATTCCTCACATCACTTTACGATTCTTCTTTTCTTCTCTTTACTCTCTTTTTAAAAAGGATCGCTAGCCGACCTTAAGAGAACTTTACGTACAAAATTCACCTCCTTCCCATCTAAACATCAACATCATTTCTTTCTCTTATATTTAGTCTTATATTTACATTTCAGCTTTTTTAAAAGAATATAATTATGATTCTACCACGTCATTCCATGTTATTCATTACAATCGCGGCAATATTCCTTTTCATAAGCCCAATTCAATCCTACCCATCTCCTCAAGAATACGCAGAACGGCGTTCTGCACAAGTATTTACAGGAGATGGCACTTTTTATGATCCGGGATTGGGTGCTTGTGGAATTACCAGCTCATCAAATGATTTTATTGTTGCTCTCGTACGTATTTATGAAGTTTGCTATTTATGAAATTTTTTAATTGTTTTTTAAATAACATTTAATTGATTTATTAGAATAAAGAACAATTTGATGCATTTCCTGGAAATCCAAATTTCAATCCCTTCTGTGGTAAGCAAGTGGATATTTCATTTGGCGGAAAAACAATTACTTGCACAGTTGTCGATAGGGTATGTATTTTATTGTTATTTTTGTTATTTTTCTCAACAGAACTGAGATTTTACGCAGGTTTTTCTAATTCTCTTGCCTGATAATTTTAAAGTGCGATGGATGTTTATTTGGATCACTTGACCTGTCACCTGCTGCATTCCAGTAAGCATTCTTTTTTTTTTTTTTGGAAAAAAAAAAAATCTTTTTATGCAAACCAAGATATATTCTAATTTACTACTCTCCAACAGGGCCCTGGCGGATCCAAGCTTAGGCAGAATAAAAATTTCCTGGACATTTTGCGATGGAAATGGTCCACCACCTGACCATGGTCCTGACGGTCAAAAACATCCTGATCATGGTCCTGACGGTCAAAAACATCCTGATCATGGTCCTGACGGTCAAAAACATCCTGATCATGAAGACGTTCCTGATACAACCACCACTCCCGATATTACCCCTGATACTACTCCCGATGTTGATGCTACCACCGACGATTCCACTCCAACTACCACCACTATCGATGTCGAAGTCGATTCTACTTCGATCACCGCCACTACTACCACTACCGAAGTTGATGTCAATCCTACCATTACCACCACCGCCGATGTCGATGTCGACACTATCACTACCACCATTCCCACAAATGAACACCAAACAATTCATAAAATTCATAAATTGAAGCATAAAAAATCAAAGCATAGACATAAAAAACATAGGCATCATCATCATAAAAAACATAGGCATCATCATCATAAACACAAAAACGTGCACAGATCGTGAATAGTTAGGTGCATGTAAAAAAATTTTTTTGGGTCCATTTTTTGTCAATGTTATCGCTTTCCCTAAAGATTATAATGTACATTTATCTGAATTGTTCCAAGTAATTCAGGAATTAAAAACAATTGAATAAATATATTATTGATATCTTTAAAAAAAGTTACGCATTTACTCAAAAAATACATTTTTTATATAAATTGCGACAGATCATTCAATAAACTTGGTAATAAATTGTGGTTCAAATTAATTATTTTAACACAATTACTTTGTACTTTGCTATTTAATCTAACCTGAAATCTTGTCTGAATATTTTTTTGAGCAATTTAACCCATTTACAATTGATTCAAATTAAAACACTATCATAATACAGTATACTCCAAAAACAAAATAAGTTATATAATAATATAATAACTTTGTAAATATACAGTATATGAAATTTGGCGAAATATAAATTGAATCTTATTATTATTTTTTTATTTTTTTTTATTTATTTTTTTGTTTTTTACACCTAATCAGGCCATATATTCAAGTTTATTATTCCAAATGGTATATTCGGATTGACCTGAGGTACAAATGGATAGATACATAGAGTGTTTAACAGATCTATACTAAGGATTAAACTTATTTCTTTATATAGCACACCTGTCAACAGCCATAGGCCTCTAGATGTGATTAAGGGGAATGAATAAAGTTGTTCTATCTTGATCCATGTTCCTTGTGAATCTCAATATTATTGCCAGTCCTTTATCAAGACTGTTCACTCCAACTTAACCTCTGTGGTTCTAAGATATAAAATTTTTATTTTTTTTTTGTGAAGGTAAAAGGGAAAAGTAAAGAGGAAGGAGAAAAGTTTGTGCTGGTAAAAGAAAAACCCCAACAAAACCAATCACTAGTCTAATGAGAGCCTTCTTTAATCTTGAGGAGAAAAGAAACCAGTATAAGAAGAAAGGGAGAAGACTTCCAAACATTTCTTAACAAGAGAACACTTCAACACCTTGCTTTTTCACTTTATCCAATTACATTATCGATTATAATGTGGTACGACGTGAGGCACATATGGGTACATGTTTTGTTTATGTTTCTTTTAATTGCTAATCAACCAATCCAAAATTTCAACCAATCACCATCCAGAGTTTTTGGTGTAACAAAAAATTCAGGGTCAAACCGAGATAGGCAAAATTTCCCAGAAAAATCAAGAAAATTAAACATGCTTGAAAGTGTCAACTACCAGACATGTATGAATTATATATGTAGTGGAATTGAATTCAATCATTTTTCAAAAACCGTATTATAGTAGAATTACTAAGTAACATATAGTAATTAATTGGAATTCGTATTTAATTCAGAATCGTATTATCAATCAAATTTCCTTTTATAGTAATACGATCACATGTATGGTATGAATGGTAAAAGAGATTTATATACCTGGGGTTTTTCAGCTTATCCACCTGCCTGAACCAAAGGAGTTTACTTACAGTGGATTCAAGATTCTCATGTTACTTGGTAATGCATTCACTTGTTGGCCCAACTAGTTTATCCACCCACCTTGGATAAAAGGTATTCGCTTATGGTGAACCCAAGATTTTTATGGATCTTGGGAAATGTATTTACTAGTGGTTCACTTTCTGAAATTCTTGACCTAAAGAGAAAGTAGTGGAGAGTATTTTTCTATAAGTTTCTTCTTCCCAGTAAGGTATTCTTATCATAAATCAAATGGATAAAGTTTTGTTTATTTTGTTACTAAAATACCCAAAGTTTTTCGAAGAAGGAGAAGTAAACAAGTGGAGGAGGTACTTGCCTTCAGGAAGTAATATTTTTAAGGAAAGTATGTAGACTTTATTATCAAAAATAAAGAAATATTTTTGAGAACGTCTGTTTTTTAAATTGGCAAAGGGATCAGTGAAAAGAGTTCCTTATTATTATTTATTTATAATATTGATAACACTTTTTTTATAAAATTAAATATTATTAAGTACAGGATATATAGTATATCAGTGAAAGTTTTTTAATAATAATAAATTTGGATTTTTCAAACGTTATTTTGTATTTTATTACATAAGATAAATTTGGATTTGTAAACTAATTTACATTTGTATCTTATCATACATTTTCATTATTTTATTATTGATATTATATATGTTTTCTGTTTTATCATTATTTATAATTTATTAAAATTTTAACAATAGTTTAAAAAATTTTTTCAAAATTTTAATAATATGCATTGCATATATTTTTTAATATTGATTTATTAATATCCTTCAATCAATTAATTATTGCAGAGTTTTTTTCAAAAAAATTTTTTTTGAATAAAAAATATTAATAAATTTTAATTTAATCTAAATATATAATAGCAAAAATTAGCATGTTATTAGATAATACAATGGATTGTCAAAAGTTTATAGACACTTTTTAAAACTCAGTAAAAAAGTTTTTTAAATAAAAAAAAAATTTTTATATGATAAAATATTTATATGTTGACTATATTTAAAAATTTTACTTAAATAATCAATATTTTGTTGGCCTCCCCCAGCTGCAATGCAAGCCATAATGTGACGTGACATACTTTTGATTAATCACTAACAATCTTCTAGACTTATCTCATCCCAACATCTTTTAATATGTTGCTCAAATTCTGTTAAGTTTTAAGATGATATTTAATTGTATACCAGAGATTTTCAATAGGATTAAGATCTGAACTTTGCGAAGATCAGTTCATAACCTTAATATTTTTTTCAACAAAAAACTTTTTTGTGATTTTTGTAGTGTATGGTCTTGCATTGTCATATTGAAACCAAAGCCGATCTGTATCAATCCAATTCGGCGTGAGAAAATTATGAAGAGTTGATAAAAGATTCTTCTCAAGAGTTTCGACATAGGATTTTTCTAAAAAAACGGTAAAAAAAAAATTCATTCGTTTTCATTTTTTTTTTTTTCGTTTTCATTTTTTTTTTCTTTTTTATTTTTTTTTTATTTTTTATTTATTTTTTATTTTTATTTTTTATTTTATTTTTTATTTTATTTTTATTTTTTTATTTTTTCTTACCTGTAACTGACCGATCAAGGGGAATGAGAGGGCCAGTGCTGAACCATGAAAAACACCCCCAATGTATTCAACTCAGGCTATGGCTAACCATAACAGAAAGACAGTCGATGTCCCACTTCTCATGTGAAGTACGCCATACATGACTTTTACTTTTTTGTTAAAATTGAGAGAATATTGATTCGTCATTTCAAATTACCTTCTTGAAATCATGAATAGATCAATCTTTATGCTCAAGATATTAGATAAGCCTTTCTTCGATATTCTTTTTGGAAACAAGTGATTTAGAATGGGCAACGTGAGATTTTAACTTCTTATAATGTAAAGTTCAACAAATTTTTCTTTCGAATACTTGAATTTTTGTTTTTGATATAAAAAGATTTGTTAATTCTGTATTGCACAAAAACTAATTTTTTTTATTAGTGACAAGTTTTTTAAGAGTGATATGGGTGTGATCGTCAAGGAGTCATGGTCGTCCAGTTTGGAGTCGTGATTCCATAGATCCAGTTTTAATAAACTTGTTTATAATATTACCCATAACTGATTTTATATATCCAACGTGAGTTGCAATAGTATGATACGAATCTTTTCTTTAAAAACCATAAATTATAGCCAATTTTTGTTCGGGTGTTAGTTCTTTTCTCATGCCCATATTAGCGATTATATGAAATTTAGAGAGAAAAATATAAGATAAATAAAAAAATTTTTTTTTATTTTATTAAAAAAAATTTTTTAATTGGAAATATTAAATAAATATATAATTGACCTGTGGGTCCATAGCACAGTGGTTAGTGCTCCGCAGGTCAGATCACAAGATATCAGTTCAATCCCATGTGAAGG
>CAJVPV010003019.1:0-11948 GCA_910591835.1 Acaulospora morrowiae | reverse complement strand
TATTTTATATTGTTATAATTATTTATATCTAAAAAATAAATTATTGGTTTAATAATATTTATTATAATAATTAATTATTTATTTATTTTTATTTTATTTATTTATTATTATATTATTTAAAATTTAAAATTTATTTATTTATAAAAATTATATAAAAAAACTCTCTCCGGATCGCATCCGTTTTGTTAAAATTTTCCTTTTATGATAATTTTAAACAAGAAAAAATGGTTTATACTTTTTATCACAAGTGAGTTTCAGCTCAGGAACTCAAAAACCTTCAAGACAACTGGTGCAGTAGGATGGGACCTCTGGTCGAAGTTTATTCAAGTTTGGGAGTTTTGCTTATCCTTCGGTTGCATGAGGAAAGGCCCGTGACAGTTCTCTTTTCTTCAGTTCTCTTGCAACCTACCTTACCCTTATTATATCATAAAAACCATATACATTATCATCATTATATTTGCTAAATCAAACACTTTCCAAAACACATCTACAAACAGAGTTAGTGGGTCTACTGTTTGTTTTAAGTCAACCTATACACACAATATTTTCATAGCAATATTTGCTATGCCATTTTCATTTTCTAAAAAATTTTCATCCAAAAAACTGAAATCAGTTTACCTTTTTAAAATGATCTGCACTCCTTAATCATCCAATCAGATTTCACTTAAAGATCAAAACAAAACTCAATCAAGCTTAAACTGGTTTTGTACCACAACAACGATTACAACAACAATAACAACTAATACACTATCAACAATTATAACAACAAACAATGCTATGTATATTCTATTATCTATAGTAATTGACAAGCCAGAGAGATGGGTCAACTTGCCTGTCTGGGGGCTTCCGAGGGGAAATTGTAGTTTTTTACCTATAGATTATAGTTTATTTAATGTAGTTCTAGCTATAGTTACTTTTATTTTTCTTTTCAATTTTTTATATTTAAAAAATCAAAAGAATTTGCAAAATTTCCTGAGTAGATAGGCATAGCTGTTATTCAGGCACAGCTAGTATATAGTATTGTTTTGAATTTCTTTTTCAATATTAACTAGATGTGTTCATATAAGCAGACTAGCATTTAACTTGCTATACATATACATAAGAGATGTTGTTTCTTTTATGATGTATATCATGTTATATACAATATCAAATAAAGAAATTATGCTTACCTATAAGGGGAAACCTCCCAAAAAAAAATTTATTTATTTATTTATTTATTATTATATTGTTTAAAATTTATTATAAATTATTATATTAAAAATATATATATATATTATTTGTTAATACTATATTTTAATTTATAATTATTGATATTTATTTATATATTATTAAAATTATTTATATTTAAAAATAAATTATTGATTTAATAATATTTAATATAATAAAAAAATAAAAACTAAAACTCTTTCTGCTGATCCTTTTGCCAACTCAAAAAACAACATTCTCAAAAGACTTTTTGTCTTTATAATAATAAAGTCTATACACTTTCTTTAACAATACTGATTCCCTAACCAACAGAGCAAGCAGAAGTAATTACTTGTTTTCTTTTTCTTTTTCAAAACAATTTTCTCATTTATTTTTGATGATTAAATACAAAAAACCTACCTAAAAGGTTTATAGCAAGAACACCTTTCTAGGAAAAAAACTGACAAGAAAAAACACCATCCAAAAACTTCTAAAAGATTCAAAAATCCAGAAAAACAAAAACAAAGAAGTTTCTAATCTTTCTATTATTTCTTTGGCTTTCCTCTTTTTTTTTCTCAAGTGTGTTTCCTTTTTTCTGATTTTTCTAAAGAATTTTACCTACTTCAGTTTAACCTTGAATTTTGGTTACCTAAATCTTCTAAAAGATGATTGGTCAAGGCCACAAATTGGTTGATTACGTCAATCTCAAAAAAAGTAAACAAGACATATACTCCTTACGTGTTTTCAGTCACGCAATACCAAACTGATGATATAATTGGTTCTTGAAAGAGTTGGACAGTTTTTGGTTAAAGAAATAGTATAAGATTATTAGGTGAAGTAGAAGTTATGAGTAGAAGAGGAGCAACCCCTTTTTGTTCCTATCATTTTATTCCCTTTTTTATTCCCTATTCTTTCTTGAGGACAGGAAGTAGCAATAAGGTCTAGGTCCTATTTCAATCTGGTAACAAGTTGAAGTACTGATGTTTAATCCAAAAATGGTTAGAGAAAGGGATCATGAAACTATCCACCAGTTAGTAAAGCAATAATTTCAGAAGATATAGCTTGGGAGAGTAATTAACAATAGAAAATCAATATCCTTTCTGATTAGAAGTCTTCAAATGTAAAGTTTTATAAAATACTCTTCTGGAAGTGTCCTTAAACATTCTTGGACGTCGATTATTCCAATGGAAATTAAACAGTTTGACTGGTCACAGGTGGTGAAAAGTGGAAAACTATGAGGGACTTAGGTTTTAAGTTTATCAAGATAATCTTTTCAATGATATTTAAAATAGATAATAGCTTTTTTTCTTTTCTTTTTGTCAAAAAATTCTTTTTTTATTCCTTTTTTTACTTGTGTAGTTTCTACAAGAGAGAGGTAACACAATTTGGATTTATAGTCATGACTGTGGAGATGATCTGCAGGTTTGGATCTTATTGGAAGTTTGGGATCTTAATTTCATTCTTTAGGGGAACAATATATCATCTCCATAAATCATATCTAGAGGTTTCAGCTAAAAACAGGTGAGTTGAGCCAAGAAAATTTGTATTTTGTATGTATTCTCGTGTGTGTAATAGTTCTTTGTGATTTAATAAATAAACAATACCAACCTGATTGTGGGATTAAAAAAAAAATAAAATAAAAATTATATTTAATATAATAAAAATATAATTTATTTATTTATCATTTATTATTGTCATATTTTTTAAAATTTATTATAAAATAATTTAGAATTTGTCAATACAGTATTATTATTATAATATAATTATAAATATATATAAATATATATTTCATATTAAATTTTTTCCTGCAAATCCTATTGACTTTGATTATTATAATTACTTATATAACAATATAAACCAATTTTTTATAAAATTATGGAATTTGACAATTATATAATGTGATTCCAAATTATAATTATCAATATAATATATAAAATACACTAGTATTTTTAATCCTGGAGCATAGTTTGAACTAACACACACTATTTAGGGTCAGTAAAAGACTAAAATGCAATTCTCTGTTACTATAAAATCTGAGAAATCTGAGAAATTTAAGTTTTTTTTTAAATTTTAGATCTGGGTTTCATTTTGATTTTAATTTTTTAAATTTCTTTTTTTTTTTAGATTTTGTGGATTTTTGTTTTTTGTTTTTTTTTAAAATTTTTTTCATTTTTTTCTAATTTTAATTTTTATTTTTATTTTGTTTATTTTTTTTCTTCTGGTTTTTGATTTTTTGAAAATGTTTATTTTTTTTTGGTTTTGGATTTTGTTTTTTTTTCATATTTTTTGATTTATTTTTTTGAATATGATTTTTTTCTTTCGGGTTTTGGTTTTTTCTTTTGAATTTGATTTTTCTATTTCAAGTTTTGGTTTTTTCTTTTGGATTTGATTTTGGGATTTTATTTTTTTTTTTGGATTTTATTTTTTTATTTCAGGTTTTAGTTTTTTTATTTTGACTTTGGTTTTTTTATTTTTTATTTTTTATTTTTATTTTGGATTTAGTTTTTTTATTTCAAGTTTTAGATTTTTATTTTGGATTTAGTTTTTTTATTTCAAGTTTTGGATTTTTATTTTGGATTTAGTTTTTTATTTCAAGTTTTGGTTTTTTATTTCAGATTTTGATTTTTTATTTCAGATTTTGATTTTTTATTTCAGATTTTGGTTTTTTATTTCAGATTTTGGTTTTTGATTTTGGGTTTTGATTTTTTATTTCAGATTTTGATTTTTTATTTCAGGTTTTGGTTTTTTATTTCAGGTTTTGGTTTTTTATTTCAGATTTTGTTTTTTTCTGTTTTTTTTTAGTTTTCTGGATTGTTTTTTTCCAGGATTTTTTTTAATTATTTTATTTTATAAATTATATTTTAATAAATTAATTAAAATGTAAAGTTTAATTGAATATGATTTAATTTAATTAAAATATAAAGTTTAATTGAGTTTAATTAATTTAATTTAGTTGATTTAAATTTAATTTATTAAAATATAAAGTTTAATTTAGTTTAATTAATTTATTTGACTTAAATATAAAGTTTAATTTAATTTAATTTAAATACAGTTTATTAAAATATAGAGTTCGATAACTTATTTAATTTAAAATTTAGAACTATTTAAATTAATTTAATTTAAATATAGAGTTTAATTTATTTAACTTAATTTTATTAATTATAATATTTATAGTATTATAATATTTGGATTGTATGATTTTTATAAAAAAGTTAATAATTAATTTGTCATATTTGAATATAATAAATGTTTTTTACAATATATATTTTTTATTATTTAAATTAAACAAAAAATAATATATATTTATAAAACTTATTTATTTATAATATTTATTATTATATTTTTAAATTTTAGTATAATTTAATACAATTTAAATAGTTTAACATAAAATATTTTGATATTTCTTATTTTAAAAAATAATTTATACCAATATTATTATTTATTTATTTTTATTATAATAATAATATTTATTTATTTTACTATATAAAATACAATAATATTTTTAATTTTAAAATATAACTTAAAAGATGAATTATTATTTATATATTATTATATAATTTTATATTATTTAATGCAATTAATATAACTTTATACAATTTAATACAATTTATTATAATTTAATAAAATAAATTTATATTTATTATATTTTAATATATAAAATACTTTAATATCGTTAATCCCGGAGTATAGCCCGGGCTAACGTGCTAGTTAGATAAATAGAGTAATATTCAAACTTTAAAAATTATTTAATAAAACTAAAGCATATGTTTGTATTTTTTTTTTTAATGCACAGTAAGCACTATTACCAAATAATTACTGAATCTAATAAAAAGTCACATGAAGATCATCATCTAAAATCCTTGGAAACACAGTCACGGTAAAATCCTTGACCTCATGATACGTTAGTGCAGGGGTTTAGGTAAGTTTAAGAGTTTCTGTGATTTGGAGGGAATTTATTAGAACTGTGTATTAGTTAAGTGGAGATACTTCTGTCCGAGTTCGAAGTTACTGTTTTCTTTATTAACACCACTTCATTATATACTTTCTTACACACGATAAAATAAATAAAAGAAATAACGAAAACACAGTAACAAGGCCGAGGGTCGATTACCTTTTTTGGCAACCTTCTTAATGCGCGATCGTCGGGACGCCATATTAAGCCACTAGCGTCAATGCACCTTTTCCTCATAGCACTATAAATGTTACAAATCATATTTAAAATATCAAGATTTACAGCAGTTAAGTTGATAACTTTTTTAAATGAATCATTTAAAAGTTATTAATACATGGCAATAATTTGCTTGTCTAATAAGTGTATAACAATATGAAAATAAAAGTTCCGTTAGATTTCTTATTTATTACAGTACTTCAGCGTAAGTTCTCTTCTGAATTTTATTGAAAACAATGTTGAAAAATTTATTTTCATTTCTTTCGTCTTTTTGTATACATTTACTATTAAGAGTAAGGTATATTGGGAAAAATGGAATTCATATGAAGAAACAGCATAGATACTCTTTATACAGCAAACGAATAAACCTTATAATATCGAATACACTAACTACTAAGATCGAAACGAAACTAGTAGGGACTAATGACGAAAGAATTTATATCTTTTTGCACACCCTTTGTTTAAAGAATTTTAGAACTACCTGACATATAATATAAATTTATATAAATGTTTTCTAAGTGTTAACACTCCCTGTTGTTTTCTCTTGCTTTCAGATTATTTTATGTAATCGACAACAATTAATGCATGCTTGTATTGAATTTTTTTAAATTGAACAAAATATGTTCAAAGTAAAGCCTTGCAACTTCGAGTATTTTATTTGTCAAAGGGAATTTTTACATACATAATAGGTTAATGAGAATTTCTACCAAAAACTAAAAAAAAGGGGGATAATACATATCAATATTCGAAAGTAAATAAATAATAAACTATTTGTCCCAATATTAGAACGATTCGTCTCCATTCATCTGTTTTTCTCTTTTAATAAATTTAATTAATTCATCAATTTTCTCATTGGATTTTTCTATTATTTTATAGAGATCTTCGATCTTTTCATCAGATTTTTTAATCTGCATTCCAAGCTTTTCAAACTCACTACTATAATCAAAAATATCCAAAATATCCTTAGGAAAGTTTGGTCGTGATATTGTATCTTGATATTCAGATTTCATTTTTTCAACGTATTTTTTCAGCTCGTCAACCGAGGCTTCGTAGTACCTTAGCAATTTGGTCGTGTATAAAATCAACATTTGATAAATGATCCAAAAAATATCGTAGAAATGTGTAAAGATAATTACAATATTTCTGGAAACCAATTTTTATTTCTTCTTTGGTAGGGTAACATCCAAAAAAGTTCAATCTCTGATAACATCTAATAATAAATTTTACGTTATTAGGATTTACTTAAGTACTGTATATATAGAATTATAACATGATATTAAAACACAGTACCTCTCCTCTTAGGAAAAGAAATGCTTCTTCATTATCTGTTTGATCAATTGCCATACCAAGTAATCCAATAAACAAATTTAACAAATAAATCGTTGTAAAAAATGAAAACACGACTAATATGATCACCAATGTCCAATCTTTTTTCAGAATCCATGGAGATACTGCACTTGAGTCTCCTAGCATAACAAAATTATAAATTAGTATTTGTGTTACATGACATTATATTCCTAAATGAAGTTAGTACGGTACCTGTTAACATAAAATACATTGCTAATAGTGAAGTATCAAATCCCGCAAATAAATTTGTGTTTTCATCTGGTGTTGCAATAAGAGATGGTCCTCCAACAGTACCATCAGAAGAAATAGACAAATATCTTTCAACAAGATTCCAGGGATTGTTTTCATCGCCGTTATAACTTGGTTGATCGTAAGAATACTTAGTGGTGGGCCTTAATAAGAGATGCAAAGAATGGGAAAATACCAAAATTATAGCACCCAAAATAACGAGAAAAGAAAAGATCTTTATCGCTACTCTGGTCATAATTGCAAAATATGCTCCAAAGTAACTGAGAGCACGGAGAAATAGTATGTATTTAAGTTCAAGACAAAGAACCGATAATGTGATGACCCGTATTGATGGTGGCGTTTCATCACTCAACCATTTTAATGAAGTCATTGTTGGGAATAATATCGCAGCAAGGTCTAAGATATTAAGTTAAATAAAATTTTTTATATGAAAATAATGAATGCTTAATTTGTATAGATATATACATACCAAACCAATTCCAAATACTTCTAACATAGAGTTTCTTGTTTTGAAAAAATTGACGAAGTTCGAAAATAAAATGAAAAAGGCCAAGAATTATGGTTATTACTAAAAGAATTTTCTGACTTTCCCATGAAATTTTATCGTGTGGTATTGTCGAGACCGTTGCAAAAGAAAGCAAAAATAATGAATAAATTGCCCATATGAGAAAGTAATAATGTTTTCCATATGCGTCCCACTTAAACTTGACAAGAGCTTTAATGTTCAACCACTTAAAATATTCAGAAGTATCAAGTGAAGTAAACGGGTTATTAGGTACATAAATCAATTCCCTGTAAGAATATTCTTCCGGATAGGTGGCAAAATTTAACAAAGGTATCATAAATTTAATAGTTGTTCTATTGTAAGAAGGAAAAAAATTTTGGATAAATTTTGGATAATTTCTTATAAAGTTTTTCCAATTATTGGAGACCCAGGGAACTATGCGATCAAAGAGTGAGGTGTATAAATGTATATAATTTCCACAATGTTCAAGATGACGCGACGCAGAGGATTCTTCTATGCAACTTTCAAGATTACCGGGAATTAATGACACGGTTTTCGCCAAAAAACGTTCGATAAATCTAAAATTTTTGTCGTATGCCTCGAAGTTTAGAAGTGAAGAGTTAATTACACTCATCACTTTAACAAATGGGATGATATCTATATTATTTATATTTAGCATTGATAGTAAGTGTTCGAAGAGATCCCTAATTTGTTTAGAGCGTTCATTTCCAATTAATTCACGAATCAGTTCCTCTCCATATAACTTTGGAATCTGTTCGTCCTTTAAATAATACTCTAGCAAATTACTGCAAGCATAATTTTTCTTGTCACTTCTGTATATAAGATGACGTTGGTATTTAATAATTTGATCGAAGTACGGTGAGGGTGGCAAGTCTTCGGAATGGAATTTTTTTTCGAGACTATCAAGTTGAATTTTCAGAGCCTCTCGACTGTCTTGAGTTGATAGATGTTTATCAAGATCAAACCAAAAATAAAGTAAATTAATCCCACTATTGGCATTTTCTGCTGTCCAGATATATATTCCAAATGATGAGATCATTATCAAATCCTCGCTTTTAAGAAGTTTAAATACTATCTGACTTTTTTTTACTCCTACTCCATTCTTATGTTTCCAAACGTCTATTTCTCCCACTTCCTTCTTGTTTTTACGGGCTTTTAATGTTACGTAATTCGAAGAGTGCTCAACGGTCCAGGTGTACAACTTTCCTGAATATTTGCCGTTGCCGTTTGAATCCTTAACTTGATCGAGTTCATAATTTTCTAAAATATTTTTTATCATTTTTTTAACTTCTTCTCCACTGAAAGATAGAGCAATCCTATTATACTCTCCAATGTTTTTACTAAGCTTGAAGTATTTTTTTAAAAAGGACTCATCCCCTCTTTGAATTTGTAAACGATTACCATTGACCAATACAACACCATCGGATATAGCAGTAAGTATGTTCCATGAGTCAAGATGCGAAACGTCGCAGTCAGGATCCAATGAGTCTGAGACCAGATCCAATGAGTCTGAGTCAGGGTTCATCGATTTATTTTTTACAATTCTCATATCAGAAAGGTTGTAAGGATTCATTACACGCCAGTATTCGCAATAAACGAGCAAATTTTCCCCTTTTTCTGATTTAAAAAAATTAACCCTTTCGATGTCATAAACATTTTTAAATGAGTCTATTAAGTAAAAATTGATTAAAAAATTGATAATTTATGACCACGTGATATTTCAATCAGTAAGTACTCACTTTTCGTTATCATTGTACTAGATTTTGTTGAATAAACATAGACTGCCAAATCTGTATTTAGTTTATTTAGGTTTCTTCTTCCAGCTACTGCCAAAAGTGTGTTGTCATCGTTCAGTTCCATCTGTATGGGATTCTCATCATTCATATCAAAAGCCAAATCCAATACATATTGTGCCTCGAACTTTAGGGTTTCTAGATCCCATTGCATAATTACAGAAGGTACATCTAAGAGAATCAGCAGTTTTCCTTTTCTAGAAATAACATATTTGTGATATTTATTGATTTCAATGCTACCCTTATGTCTCCATTGATGTCCACTGTTGAAATCTGGTTTCGAAAATATGTAAGCCCTATAAGAAGGTTCTCCCTTAACCATTACTACATCTCCATTTTCAAGAAAGGAGGCCCCGTCAACCGCTCCTGTTAAACTTTGAGCTTTTAATATCTGTTCAGATCCGGTTTGAATATCAATTATTTCTATTGCAGTAATAGAATGTATTGTATGTTAGAAAGATTAATAATTCCAAAATAATGTAATTATTCGAATTATCTTACCAAAGTCGTAAGCTTTGCCTCTACTTTTCTGTAATAAGACGTACTTATAATCTAAGACCCCTGACAGAGTCCATTGATTTTTTATATAACTCCCAAGAAAACGTGTACAGACAGGTTCGAGTTCGGAATGTTCATCATTGATTTTCCACACGACAATTGAATTATCATTATCACTTATGGTTGCAACATATTTCATATTTGGTGAATAAACGAGTTTAGAAATACTTTTTCCATTATGTGGATTAATATTTGTGTCTTTATACGGGGATATTTTATCTACGATAACCTCAAATTCGTTTTCTTTTTCTTCATAATCGTCGTAGTCATGTTTACTCATTTTCTCTTGAGAAACTAAATTATTCGTACGCACAGTAAACTATACCCGAAAGGCTAATACGAGAAGCAATTTTATAACCACAATTTTAGTACCGTATGCATAACTTGAGTAACTGTGAGGAGAATTCTTATCATCATTTTTTGCTCCAAAATTAGGTTTATTACAAATACATTAAACACATTAATAAAGAGATACAGTATTTCTTCTCGAGAAACACGACGAGTCTGTGCCAGTCCCAGAATGGCAATCAACAATAAAAATTGGTATTATTAAATGTATGGGCTAACCTTTCGTTTTATGCACGCATTGTGTACCAAACATTAGGTACTTTCGCTGCAGGTGCGCCTACAATGATTTCAAATGAAATTTCCGAATTACGGGAATTAATATAAAAATATATGACCAATCAGATAATTTTTATCGTTTAAATAAAATTTCTCAAAAACTAAGAAAATTCTCAAACTATAATATATATATATATTTGATCATTATAAATATCTCACGGAATTATCATTGTTTTAATATAAAATAAATTAATAGAAAATTTCAATATTTATAGGTTTTTATTGAAAATTTAAAAAATTCTAATAATAAAAATTTTTTTAATAAAAATGAATAAATAAAGTATACATGTATAGATAACAATAACATGAAATATAAATATTAATTATTTTTTTTAATTGAATTAGTAACTTATAAATTTCTTTTTTTCTTATTAAAAAAATAGAAAATTTTTTTATTATCTTGATTATTATTTTTTGATAAACCAATAAAAAGTTTCTAAAATTAGACAATTATAATTTTTTATATATTAATAAATTAAAATTATTAATAACTATTGTTAATTTATTATTAAAATTATTTTTATTTAATTAATATTTTTATTATTGATATATTTTTTTAAAAGTTAATTCAAAATTAAAAGATTTTAATAGTTTTTCAATTAATATTTTTTTGAAAACTAGTTGAATCTTGCTTTATTAATCTTTTAATATTGTTTTTTTTTTTTTTTTTAGTAAATAAATATCATTTCGTTATTTAAATTGTATAATATCAAATATACAGTACATTGTAAAAGAAATAACATTTTTTATATGTAAAAATACAACAAGTTAAATGCTAGCTTGTCTACAGTACTTACTTAACTAATATTGAAAAGAAATTTTAAAATAATATATCTTGGCAAAAAGTTCTAAATAGCTATGATTACCTATTTAATATTGAATAAAAAAAATTAAAATAATTGAAAATTAGTTTGAATATGCATTTGAAAAAGTTATAACCACTTTTGATATAAAATATTGTAACTATAATTGATGGACTAATAATAGTTGAGATTAATATGAAAATATAAAAGAAATTATTAAATAATTCAAATTTAATTATATCCTTGATAATTGATTTTGCTGAAATATTGAAAAAATTATTATTTTATTTAATACCAGTAAAGAAAAAAGTATTTATTATAGTATAGCAAAATATCCAGATTGATTTGTATAAGTGAATTAGAGTTTCAATTAATGTTTTGACCCAATTGAAAAAGTTGGCTATAGAGAAAATAATATTAGTAATATTGTATATCAATTTTACTAATTGCTATGCATATGAAATTAATTTGTAATTATCATCAGGATAAAAAATACTATTAACGATGTTAATAAGTTAATTAACTTTTTTTAATACTGTTAAACACTTAAAAATATATTGAATATCTTTAGTATATAAACTGTTATCATATATCATTTCTACCTCAGGAGAAG
Source organism: Acaulospora morrowiae (assembly GCA_910591835.1). Lineage (NCBI taxonomy): Eukaryota > Fungi > Glomeromycota > Glomeromycetes > Diversisporales > Acaulosporaceae > Acaulospora > Acaulospora morrowiae. Next base: position 82 of record CAJVPV010003019.1, on the reverse strand, counting down.
GATAGAGACGGAGAACTAGTAGCAGGGAGGCACTTTAGATGGACAGGGCCAATGTGATATGCTAAAGTTCCTAGAGGCATAC
>CAJVPV010003018.1:0-11949 GCA_910591835.1 Acaulospora morrowiae | reverse complement strand
GTTTGAGTTATATTATTTTTGTACATGATAAATATATGCTATGTTAAAAATATAAACTTATTTAATTTTGATAATTTCAATACTTTCGGTTCAGTATCGGTATTGCAAAGTTTCATATCAAAAATTTTCGATATCGGTTTTATGAAATACCGTACCGAATAGTACCAATCGAAACCCTAATCAAACAAAATGTACTTTTACATATTTTGTCTTACTATATGGTTACTATAATATTTCATAAGAGTGATGATGATAAATTTGTTTCAAGACTTTTTTGTTTTAATAAGTTAACAAATAAAGAGATTTGAAATTGGTTAAAATGGAATACAGCCTAGTTTATATATTCAAATACAAGAAAAGTTTTAATTAAAGAAGTTAAACATACATTTCTTAGCTTACCATATTATCCAATTATCATAGGCTACTTTTGGTGATCATCATAATACTGACTGAACAATTGTCATATCACAATACTTTTTCTGGAGATCACAATCACAATAATCACTGAATTAGCATATGAAATAGTTTTGTATAAGAAACAATATATAATAGGTTATAGTACCAAATACTATATAGATTCTATTGACCTATGGGTCTGTAGCATAGTGGTAATGCTCCATAGGTCACCAGGGGAAGGTCTAGGGTTCAACCCCACCTGGTTACAAAAATTTATCACCTTCATAATTGGTTGACCGGCTTCCAATTCATGTCGTACCCAATCAACCACAAATTATCTTCCAAAATTAGTTAGGCTGCATGAAGATGAGACCTCTGGTCTTCCTGATGATCACAGGCTGAAATCAGGTCAAAGCAAGGAAGGTTGCATGAGGAAAGGCTTCTGGTCTAACTTTGATAAAAAATCCCACTCTAATCCAAACTGGCAATGGCAAACTCCATCACACAATCCCAAAAAAGATATTAATTCTAAGCCATTCTATCCCAATCTGGAGCTTGTAGATCTATCCCAATAGTAGCATTCTATGGAACTTAATCATATGACTGAAGGGCAAGGTATCAGCCACAGGTGATGAGAATACTAGACAAAAATTGTTAAGCCAAGTGCGTCTAGTGAAAACCTACAAGATTAAATCAGAATCCATGCAAGGACGCCAGTTCCACAGGTGGTGAAAATGGTAGTACTACATTACGCTAGTGGTACATCCTGAGGATCAGTGATAACAGTGACTGAAATACTGGGGTTAATCTCTATAATAATATTCCATAATGTACCTTACCCATGACGGATGCAGTTGCGACAGGACCTAATAGGAAGGTGGTTTAAAACTAGTGGTAGAATTTTTACCCCTATGTAAGTCTCACCTGGCATGTGGATCATCTATTTAATGTTTAAAATTTTGTATAGCTGGGTATGTCATAATTGGTCTAGGGGAAAACTGGAAGCACTGGAAACAGTGATTATCAGGTAGCATTAATTTGCATTTAGGATAGCAATAGCCTACTTTGTAAAGATGTTTGATGTATTAACTAAAAAATGAATGTTTAATAAATGTCACACATTTAATACCCTTAGCCAATTAAAAAAAAAAAGCTTATAGATATTCTAATATTTTTATAGATTATCTTATAGACTACAGACAAAAAAGACTCAAGAAACATATGAATAGATCTTAGCATTTATTTATTAAAATCTTGCAATTAAACTCAAGATACAATTTGAAGTACTGCAAACAACATTCTAAAAATTTTTTAAAAATTATTTACTCAAGAGTTTTGACAAAAAAAGAGATATTGAAATGGTTATTGGTATAATTGTATCAAAAAAAACTTGCACAGTTATAAATTTGAGAAAAAAAACAACAAATTATTATTTTGGAAATGTTATAAATGATAATAATGATAATAAATTTGAAAAATATAAAGTTTGAGTCAAGAAGAAAGATAATAATAAAGATAGTATAAAAACATTGATAACAGATGTATTAGATATTGTTCAAATTAAAAATAAAAATATAGAATTTATTCAAATGAAGAAAACAAAAGATTTTGAACTACTATTGGTCCTAATACTATTAAGTAGAAGATTATTGATATATAGGCTTTACAAAAATATCTTTATATGATATTATATGTAATATCAAATAACTATTTAGATTCAGTACTACACAAAAAAAAAAGATAAATATTATACAAATACTTGAATCAGTCAAAAATACTTATGAATCAAAAATGAATTAAGGAATCTTTTGATAATGACAAATTCAGCCTGGTCAATATATTGACAAGAAATAAAAAATTAATTTTATAATATATTGCCATTATCATTTCTATCCTAGAAAAAATATAAAAATAAAAAACTCTTTCCTATAAATTATTTTTCACTTGAAAATTTCTTTATTTGGTAATAGTTTTTCCAAGAAACTTTTACTTTCCAATCACTTTCAAGTGCTCGCAACCACTAAATAACTTCCACCATAGAACGTCCCACAATCAACAACAACAAAAAACAATTCTTATATGTAACAATTCATCAGAATTGAAACCAACTCTTCCAAAATTTCTACCTTGACCTCAGTAATAACAAAATTATCAGGACAGAATTCGCAAAAAATCTTCTCATCCCCAATCTAACAAACTTCTCTAACTAATTTCTGATCATAAAAGAAGGGAAAAACATTGAAGAAATTGTGAAAACAGGCTCTACAAATGACATTTGCATTCTCAACTTCACAACAGATATCAACAAAAGAAGAAACCAAGGCAGATTTCTCCAAACTTGTATTTTTCTTTCCAATACTAGAAACACACTCCTCAACTTTCAATAAATCAGTAATATTGTGAAAAAAAATAAAAAAAACTCAACTAAACATTGAACTCTATAACCTCCTTCAAAAATTTCTTTCTATCTCCCAAGGAACATCCAAAAACTCCAACCAGCTTATCCTTGAAAATGATTATCTATCAATCACTTCTCTTGTCTTCCAAAAAAGGATTGTTGATCAAACAGCCACAATATATGCACATGCAAGCCCCTTGCCCATCACTTCAACTTCTACCCAATCTAGTAATTCCACAGAAATTAGTATAACAATGGATATACCAATAAAACTATCTGACCTGAACCTTGTCAAACCCAAACAAATCAACCAAACAAATGTTATCCCAACTTTTTCTTCTGACAATCATATGACAATTTCTAACTTTAGCATGGATATCAATGAAATTCTTTCTACAAGCCAATCAAATCTAATGATAATTGATAAAATTGTTAATCTTGACAAACTTGCAGGATCCTCTCTTCAATCTAAAACTACACCATATGCCTGGTCATCCTCCTTCTACAAAAAATTTAAAAAACTTATTTTTGAAAAACTACTGACAAAAAAAATCCCAATCCAACATTTAAAAAATATTTTTTTTGAAAAAGATTTTTTTTTGTACAACCTTCTTCAAGAAATCAAATATCAAATCACCTATCTCAAAAAAAATACATCTGTCGATTTATCAACTGACAACTCAATAATAAACGAACTAAAAACTCACTCTTTATCCCACATCAAAAATTCTCAATCTATTCAATCTTTCTCAAAACTCTTCAAACTAACATATAAAGTCCTTAAGCTCAAAAACCAATTGCAAACCAAAGAAGAAATTATCAAACTTATTAACAAATACATTAACAACTTACAAAACAATCCCAAATCCATAATACAAAATATCCTAAATTACAAAAATTCTTTCACTAATTTTAATAAACTTATCACCCCTGAAAAGGATGAAGTTATTTCTAATCCTACAGAAATACATACAACTATAGAGGAACATTACAAAACTATCTTTCACAAAAGACAAATACATTCTCTACTAATAGAAAAATGGAAAGAAAACTACCATCTAATTCCTTTTATACTGCCCAACTGGTACATCGATTTGTTAAGTCCAATAACTGAACATGAAATCTCCAAAACAATCGATGAATTATCAATAAACAAAGTATCAGGTCCCTTAAACATAACATATCTCATGATTAAAAAAACCCAAAAAGCAATTCTTCCTACTCTCTGTGATCTCTTCAATAAAATATCATAAAACAAAACAATTCCAGAAGAATGGAAAACATATAATATCTTTTCAATTAGCAAAAAACTCCAATATAACTTCAATATAAAAGAAACCAGACCAATTGCTCTTGTAGACTTTTTTAGAAAAATTTTTACTAAAATCCTGACCACCAGACTCAGCTCAATCCTATTATCACATCAAATCTTTTCAAAATCTAACTATGCAAGACTTTACAACCAAAGTACCTTCGAATCTATTAAAATCCTAAACTCAATTTATAATCAATACAAAATGAAAAAAAAGAACTTTAGATTCTTTTCTGGACATTAATATTGTATTCGACTCAATAAATCTACAAATGTTAGAAAAATCCATGCAATGAATCAAACTTTCTCAAAAATTCATTAATATATCAAAAAATATCCTACTTAATCAGAAATGTCAAGTAATCACTAACCTTGGCAACACAAATCCAATTCCTATACTTGATGGCATCGATTAAGAAAAAACTATTTCCTCTTTTTGGTGGATCATTTTTTATGACTCTCTTATTACTTTACTATTCAAACAAAACAAACACAACAACCTCCATCAAAACACAATAGCATATATAGATGACCTTAACATACTTGCTGAAAACCAACTCTCTCTAGCTAATGAATTCTTCAAATTAAATAACATCAAAACAAACTACAACAAATCCAAACTAATTGTAATTAACTTTAAATAAAAAAATAGTCCAATACTTCTGGACAACAATCTTATCTCTCCCCAACCAAAAAGTGAATCAATTCGAATACTAGGCATCTGGTTCTCTGAGTCAAGCATAATCATTTCAAATTGGAAAAAAATATTAAATGACATTATCTCAATTTTGCATTCTCTCAAAACTAAACATACTACTAACCTAATAGCTATATACATATACAACAAAGTTCTTTTTCTAAGAATTGAATTTAAACTTCAAACCATTTTTTTAACTCCCAACCAACTCACACAAGTACAAAGGAAAATTGACTCCACTATAAAATATAAATTTTATATTGAAAAAACTTTTTTGCACAACTGGTTCTACAATCCTTTTATCTTCAATATCAAACCCATTGCTGATTTACAAAATGAAGTTCTTATTTTTAACTTGCATTATTCTTTAACCAATTCTATTACCTCCAAACTCAAACTTCAAGAAATCCAAACTTTACAATTATCAAATGCATTTCCATTGTGTCTCTTCAAAAATCCAATAAAAACATACATATCAAACACTACACACTACACTATTTAACTTGCCCATAAATACAAAATACAATTCTATAATACTCCATCTTGTAATCACAAACTTCTAGGTGGAACAACTCCACTTTATAACCTCATATAGGACACAAACTGGTCCTATACTTCAAAACTCCTGTCCAAATATCAAATTTATTATCTTGAACAACTCCTAGTCTTCCAAAGCAATTAACTAACCAAATAACATCATATAACTAGCCATATAGGAAAAAATCTTCAAGAAAAAACTTCACAATGGTACAAAAAACTCAAAAATCTTAATTCAAAAAACACGGGCTTCACAATTATTACAAATAAATATCAAAACAACAAAAAAAGAATCTGGGAAGCAACTGAAATCTCTAACATAATCATAATAGAAAAAAAAAAAAACTATTTCCAAAAATCAAATCATTATCAATTACTACCTATATTCTCCAGCTAACAATTTCAACAGATTCCTGATCCTAACCAAATGCACTGGCTGTTCTCTTAATCAAATCTTCAACTTATATTCATGCTAACTTGAAATAAACAAAATAAAATCTATTTCACTCCACATTTCCACTTAACAAAAGTTATACAAAATCCATTTTACTCTTAGAAATATAACAAATTCAATCAAACACAAAACTTTCTCACCTACTTATTATATTTCCATCATTTTCATTCCTCCAATTCCTCAACAATTCCTTATTGAGAAAACTTTCAAACCACAATCTCACCAGGACCTAATCACCAATTGCTCAATCAAAACAAATAAAAAATTCTTCTATCTTTCAATTGAAACAAAACAAAATAAAACCAATATTAAATGAACTGATCTCTCTGAATCAACAACTTATATATGCAAACTCACATATAACTCTATTCCATCTCTTCTTTTTTCTATCCAAACAATTCTTATAATGAAACTCTGAACAACAGCAATCTTCTTTTTAAAAAACTACAAAATAAGTAAAACCATATTTTCTCCCAACTCTAAAAACCATTATACAAACTGCAAAACTCCATACAAAGATATAATCAATGAGTTAAAGCAAACAATTCAATTTTTACAAACTTACTGTACCTTTTACAAACCACCTCGCAAGTTACCTCCACAATACAATAATAACTACTCAAATAAATTTACACTTCAATCTCCAACCCTCCCTATACACCTTAACTAACTATTTTGAATTACTACTTCCATCCATCCACAAATATATCAAAAAATTTAATTATTTCTATAGAACCTTCAACATACTAAATTCAAAAGGAATCCAAACAACTTTTCAATCCAACTTTCAAAACTTCTCTTATACTCTCAAATTTCTTAAATCAATTCCAATTTCTACAAATACCTCTGAATCTGCTATTTACAACTTTCGCCTTAAAATAATCTCATACAGTCTTCTCACCAAATCTTATCTACATATCACCAAACCTCACTTATATCTAAACAACCTCTGTCCATGCTGCAACACCTCAGAAGAAACCATCAATCATATTTGGACTTGTTCTTTAACAACAACATTCTAAAAACAACTATCTCATCAATACATCAAATTATCAAAGAAACAATTAACAACTTTCCTGAACAAAGTCTACAGCACTTCAACAATCTTTAAAACACAATATTAATAGTCACTGGCCTTATCCTACTATCTACAATAATATCAAATCAAAAACCTATCTCAACTTTTAAACATATACAAATCTCCAATAAACTTCTTGAACTACTGTATAACAATATATGGAAACCCAGAAACAATGATATGATCTCTTGGAATAAAAATCCTTGGAATTATTCCACAAAAAAAAAATCAATAAAATCAACTACACCTATCTCAAAAAAATTATCTACCAATTAAGGATGGGTCCCTAAACTATTTAGCATATAAAATTTCGCAAATCAATTATGTCCCTTTTGAAGGGACATAATTATTTATTCATTACTTTAATAGAGACATAATTCAAAAAACACTTGGATCAAATGTCCTAAATTGCAAAAAACCTTCGTAGGTAGTTTTTTTTTGACTTTATATTTAAAAAAAAACTTTTTTAATAATGAGAGACATTTGAATTATGTTCTCGCCTTTAATTTAGGAACCTATCTTTACTACCAATACAATATCAATAACAAATCAATCTAATAACAACTCCAAATCTCATCCCAATATACTTTTCCCAAATATCTTCTCTAATTGCATTTCACTAATTAAAATTTTATTTTTATCAGATCTGGATGAAAAACTAAATTATTAGAGAGGCACTGACTCCCTAATTCAGTAAATAGTTACTTTCAAAATTTTGCCAAATTATGATTTTTATAGAATATATTTACTTATAGACAGGTCAATGTTTATAGCAACATATCTCAATGTATCACTATTGTTAAAAATTTGATAATAAGTTTTTCTTTGTAAAAATTGAATTAACAATTAATAAAGATCACAATTTGAGAAGTGCCTCACAAAAAAAAAAAAGATAAAATCAAAGAATTAATAGCAGGGAGATACTTTAGATAGACAGGGCCAATGTGATATGCTAATGTTCCTAGAGATGTACAAATTAGTACAATTTTAAGGTGTATAAGATTAAACAAAAGAGATAATAGTGATTTGTTTGTAAAGGTTAAGATATTTATTCAATAAAATATATTTTCAAGTCTACTAATTCCTAAACAAAATTGAAGACTTTATATATATGTTTGAGTTATATTATTGTTATATACGATAATTTTTTTTAAATGCTAAGTGAGGTCTTCCTCAAGACTTTATTTATTATATATAGTAAATGTAATACATTATATACAAAATTAATAAAGTATGAAGTATATGATAATACATATTGACCTGTCACCATGAGCAAATATATTATTAAAAAAAACTTAGAAAGAAAAACCTGAGAAACTATCTGCTACGAAAAAATAAAAAATAAAAAAAAACATTTTAGGCAGGATTGCCAATTGTAAAAAAGAGTGATAAAGTTTGATTTAGAAGAAGAAATATTAATAGCGTATGGGATGGACTATATGCTGCTTAGTTATAAGTAAGAGATATAGTTAATGATTTATAGAGAATAAAAAGTTATAGTGGTGATGTGTTTAGGGTTTAGGAGTGTATTATCTTTGAACCAACAATCTCTCTCACAGGGCACAAACCAAATATGTCTACCTAGATTACTGTTTCTTTTTCGATAGCTGGGCACAACTCCAGCAGCAGTAGAGGAGCACTGGCTTAAGCTGCCAAATTATGGGGTGCAACTCCCTGGTATCTCACTTTCACTCGCAATAAAAGTATTACACTTTTACTCATATTGGTTAGGCTTTGACTACCTTTTTCTTTAACAGTAGCATTGTTGCTCGTGGGTCGCAACTCTATTGTTGAGATAATAAAAAGTCATATGGTTGGTAAAAGAGTATTGTGATTAAGATATACAATAAGTGGGTCAGATAATTGGAGCCTGCTCCAATTGCTTGTTTTGTTGTTTGAATACATATAAAGTAAAGATTAACAAAACCTGTGCAGGGCACAGGTCATGTGCTCTCCCAATCTGGTAAGTTATCAGATTATTTTTGTTGTCAATATTGTTGTATTGTTTTGATTGGTATTGTTGTTGAGTGTGGAAATTATTTGTTAAAAGAAAACTAGTTGTAAATGAGTTTGAACAGGTTTGGTATTGTTGTTAAGAATAAAGAAATTTTATTGGTTGTCTGTAGAGTGTAGATCTTTGGATAGGGTGAAACTGATTTTGGCTTTTGAGTAGATTTGAAAAGAGTATAGAAAAGTGTAGGAATATGATATAGTATTGATGTTTAGATAGAGAAGAAAAAAATAAAAAAATTTGCAAAGGTTGTGTTAAGACAAACATTAGATTCAGTAACTATATTTGAATATGTTGTTAAGATTGAATTTGTATTGTAGAGAGAGAAAGGTGAAGGAAAAAGTGATTATCATAATCATAAAGGGAAAGGTATCTAAAAACAAAAAATTATGAAGGAAGTCTGCCATGGGCCTTTCCCCATGTAACCAAACGCTAAGGAAGATTCCCAACTTGCTTAGATCTTAACCAGAAGTCCCATTCCAATGCAACAGTGTTCCTTAAAGTCTTTATGTCTTTTGAATTTAAAGCTTATTGCCTTAGAAAATAAAGAAAGGAAGACACTTCTTAAAAGAAGATTTCCTAAAAAAGAAATTTTAAAAAAATCAGCAGTGAATGGGTGAGAGTTTTTTTTTTGTTGTATATGATAATTATAAATTATAAGAAATAATAAAAATATAAAAGAAAAAAAACTCTCTCTTGATTATATTCGTTTTGTTAAAATTTTTTCTTTTATGATAATTTTAAGCAAGAAAAAATATTTTACACTCTTTATCGCAAGTGAGCCCCAGTTCAAAAACTCAAGAACTTTCAAAACAACTGATACAGTGGGATGGGACCTCTGGTTAAAGTCTACTCAAGTTTGAGAGTCTGTTTATTCTTTGGTTGCATGAGGAAAGGCTTGTGGCAATTCTTTTTTCTTTTGTTCTCTTGCACCCCTTCTTTTTTCTATTATATTATAAAAAATATCCACATTAATATCATTATACTCGCTAAACCAAACATCTTCCAAAAAACACACTTAAATAATGTTGTTGAGTTTATTGTTTGTTTTAACACAATCTTTACATACAACTTTACTATGATGTTACTTATTGTGCCATTCCAAATTCTCCAAAAAATTTTTTCCAAAAAACTGAAATCAGTTTACCCCTTTCAGATGATCATTGCTCTCCAATCATCCAATCAGATTTCATCAAAACAATAAAGAAAAAACCAAATCTGTTTAATCTGGTTTTTTAACACCATAACAATAACAACACCTATCACAACAACAAACAATGCAACTATACTCTACTATTCATATTAACAAGGGTTACATTTCTAAGACCAGTGCTGGTGCAAGGGCCAGACTATCAGTCACCTTTTAAATATTCTTTTTGTTTATATGATTTTATAATATAGGTGACTTAGTTTTAGTTTCAGTAGCTATAGTTGTTATTTTTTTTTTTATTTATCTTATATTCAAAAAATCAAAAGGATTTTGCAAAATTTTGTCGAATAGGTAGGCATAGCTGCTACTTTGCTATTTGATATTTTAATATTGCTTTTGAAATTTTTTACAATATTAATTAGATAGTGATCAAATAGGCAAGCTGGTATTTAACTTGTTATATGCAATATGCATCCAAGAGATGTTGTTTCTTCTCAATGTATATATATTTAGTATATGATACGAATAAAGAAATGATATTTACTTGCTAGGGAAAACCCCTCCCAAAAAATAAAAATAAAAATATAAAAAAAGTATTATATTAATTAGAACAGTTATATATATGTGTTAGTATAGAAACAAATACTCTAGTGAAGATAAAAAAATAAAGATAAATAAATAAAGTAGGAAATATTCTAGAGTAACAATTGTATGAAAAACACAGTATTAAACTATAACAAGAATAATAATACAAACATTATTCTAGAATAGACAATATTTCAAATAAATACTAGTGAAAATCAGATAGGGATTATTGAAGATTTGGAATGAAAATCAAGTATAACAATATAAAACCTTTTAAAGCTGAAACAGACAATACTAAGTAATAAAATATTAAATATAAAATTTGTAAGCAATAATTTGAATGAATTCTTAAGAACTTGAGGAGACTAAATTTATGTAATGAAATTGCTATTCAAAAAGGTATATAATGAAATAAATAAGGATCCTAATAATTTAATTCAATTTGATTCTTGATTTTTAGGTTAAAAATAAATTTAATATATAGGTTATAACCTACTATCATTTTAATAGTATTCTGAACCTTATGCAAGTCTATACAAGTCTGTTTGATTCCAATTTTCAGAATTATAGAAATAAATAATAAACCTATATTAGTACATGATTCAATTTTTACTTTTGTCAAAATACTTTGTATTCAGTAAAGACAACAATATCTAAGACTATAATTGATTAATCTTATAAGATTTTTAAGATGTTGAAGATGTATATATTTTGCTAAGAATATAAGAGAATATATCTATTATTATTTGTTAAGAGACTGGATAAAGAAAAATAATAATTAATTTGTATTACTATATTTATTTAAGAAAATATTATCAACTCAGTTCTAATTTTAACAAGTCTGAACAGATTTTTAGTTTGTATAATGGAAATTTGGTTTTTTATCTTTAATCTTTATACATGTATTGTCCTCCTAATGGATGACTGTGTGTTAAGAACAGTACAGGCTCTATTTCATGCCGTTGAATCACATGCAAAAGGTGACTCTCATTATTTCCCCTCTTTCTGTACAGAATGCCGTCTTTATACTGTTAAACCTAAAAGTTTAACTTTTCTGAAATAGGAAATTTCTCACCAAATATCGATTCAACGTATTAATTCGCTAATAATAGACCTATAGTATTTTTATCCGCTAAACAACTTTACTTAGAATTCGGAAAAAGGTTTCAGTCACCACTTTTGCGATAATCAAGGATTTTGGTCAAACGTTTATAGAATCCAATTAAAATAAAATGTTATATCACGTGATCAAGGGATAATCCCCAAGTTATGAACATGAAGGATTGAGAAACATGTTACAAATTAGCCTTTCATTAACTTTTCCATATTTG
>CAJVPV010003017.1:0-11949 GCA_910591835.1 Acaulospora morrowiae | reverse complement strand
TGATCGACACGTAACAAAATTCACGAAATCGCCGATCTTTACTAATGTCCCGCGGAGTTAATTAGTCCGAAGTGTAGGACTATTGTTGCGGGCAATAGCGAGTCGATCACTCCCTTCAGGCCAGCACAAACACGCATAAAGTATATATAATATCGCTATCTAAACTATCTAACTATGTGCTTCGGAGTCTGTTAATAGTCATGTGTTGCCTAATTGTTAAGTAAGTTCCGGACTTAACAACGGTCCCCGTTTTCCTAGTTATATCATACCTTTTCACTTATGTATCATGTGATAGAGGAGTTGACAATATAAGATATATACTTTTTAGTAAATACTTTAATTTTTAACCATTGGTTGACTTTAAACTATCAAATCTAGGGACTCTTGTGATCAAGTAGGATGTGACTTTTTAAGAATTATATAGGCCATACTAAACAAGCTCCCAAGTTTTTTAATCTATTAGTAGATACTCCAGTTTTAGAATTGATATATAAATATTAAGCAGGGCACAACTTTTATATACCAAAACTATCTAAAAAGAATTATATCATACAAAACATTAGTGTTGATTCAATGCTTTCTTCAAAGCTTCCTTATTTGACAGTTAATAGGAAAAAGAATAGCAGATTGGGATTGGTTGAGATAAAGTACAGTTCAGTCTATATTTTCAAATATATGAATGGTTCTATAGCTTCTTTTGTAAATAATTATTATAACACTATCTGAATAATCATTATACTATTATATTTTAATAAGAAGATTACAATCTTAATGTTTATTGAATCAACATATAAAATAGTTTCTTATAAAAAACGGTACATAACAGATTATAGTATCAGATACTATATTAATACTATTCAATTGCCTTTATATAGGATTGAATTGATATTTTGTGATCTGACCTGTAAAGTACTAACCATTGTACTATAGATTTACAAGTCTAAGAAATATTGTTTCTTTTCAAATATGTATATAATTATATATATATAAAATAAAGAAATGATATTTATCTACTTAAAAAAAAAATTATTATTATAATTATAAATAAAAAAAAAAACAAATAATTAATTAAAAATTAAACTATAAAAAATTTTTAATTATAAAAAATTATTAATATATTTTAAAAAAAAAAATTACAATAAAAAAAAATATACAAAAAAAATAAGATTTAAATAATAATAATAAAAGTATTGTAAAATAAATAAAAAATAAAAAAGATATAAAAATAAATTTAAAAAAATATATTAATAATCTAAAAATAATATAATATATTTATTCTATATTAATTTTTTCAAAATAATAATTTAATTGTAATTTTTTTTAAGCTTTAAATTAAATTAAAATTATTATATTATTATTCAATATATTGTAAAAGTCTTTCTAATAATTAATTAATTATTTTTTATTTATTTATTTAATAATTTCAAGAATATTTTTTAATTCATATACAATATACTGTAATAGTTGTCAATATAAATCCCATTAATAATTATTATATACAGTATATATTTTTTACTATTTTTGAATATTCTCAGATAAGATATTTTCATCATTTTTTTTATTTAAAATATACTGTATATTGACTATTATTTACAAATAATTTAAAAGAATCAATAAACACATACACAAATATATACAGTAAAAATAATTTGATTTATTTATTTTTCAATTCAAATACTGTAAATACAGTATATGGTAATATTGTTAATCCGACTTTGATTTTAAATTATAACATAAATTAAAAATCGAATTAAAGCTTGATTTGATAAAAAGATATCGTCAACACTTGTTATGGCATTGCTAGATTAAGAAAAAAAATAAATTAATCATGGGTTTATTTTTTAATATAACAATTATTAAAGAATTTGTCGCATACAGTATTACCAATACATAAAAATTTCTTTATAACATATTTAAAAAATCGATTTTCTTTTATGATTTACAAGATATCCGAGATAAATAAATATTTTGCGAAATGATGTTTTTTATACACCCTTTTTTTTTTAAAAAAAAAAACTTTAACCCTTAATTTGACGTAAACATTTTTCGACATTGGGATTTCGTTTACCGAAAGATCGACGAGGATGGTCTTCTCTCGATAAGTCGTCAGTCAGGATTTCGGTGTTTTCACATTACATCATATCGTATCAAAAAAAAAAAAATCTTTTTACAATAAAATGCCAATTTACATATGACTTTTCCTCCGTTCATGTGTGCAAATTCGATTCGGTGTTTTGACAGACGTTCGCTTAAAAAAGGAAATTCGCCAATTAATGGGATTATTAGCATTTCTTATCTTTATATACAGTATTTGATTAAAGATCCCTATCTGTTTATTATTTGTATAAATATTAATTAATAAATAGTTGCAGTAGATCGTGACGATGTTCTTTTCACGAATTCCACTACGCAATTATCATGCTCGATGGTCGAAATAGGGTTATTGAACCTATATAAAAATCCAAAACGTAAGGATATGCACGATGGAATTTTCTAGGGGTTGAAAACTGGTTTTTCGCAATTTCGTCAAATCTGGGGGTCATCACCCATTCCCAATCATTCGTCATTAAGAATGAATTAAATATATGTTTGAATGTCTATCCACATCAAGTGGTGAAGAGGCTTACCGTTTCTAAGAAAAGAAGAACCTGCATACTAAGAATAGTCATTTAAATGGTTTTATAGCTAATCGGATAAACTGGTTTCCCGTTAACCTCCATCGCATTACCTCTGGATAACTAATTTTCTCGTTGAACGTCTATATGTCTCTTATTCACGGAGTGATGTTACGTATCATTTTTATTTGTGTCGCTGTGTCACGTATCGATTGTTACTTGAAACATTCTTTTCCTCAATGGTGTCCCCAAACCAAGAATTTCAAGATCTTGTACGTCCACGTTTCAAGATCGTCGCTTAGGTGATGAATATTCAACCAATATGATTTCGAATTCCTTCTCCCTCTATGGGCCCTTCCTTAGCCGTTGTCCAACGTTTATTTGATAAATAAATAAAAAAAAAAAAAAAAAAAAAAAATTTTACTCGGGTCAAGTTTCTCTCGTACGCCACATAGGGCTCGACAATATACAGTGCATCTTCTAATAAAATAACACAACAAGATACACGACAATATCAATGACATTAATGATTTCAATAGCATAGCGCTAGAAACATATGTTCGCCCTCGAGTTTCGTATTAAGTGCGTGTGGCCTGATTCTTCGAAATTTCGTTTTTTCGCAACGACATTCTATATTAGTCGATCAAATTTGGAGTTTTTACTACCTCATTTGTGAAAAGGATGATCTTTTTTAGGACCAAAAATGTAAAAAAATTCCGATTTATCGGGCACATTTAATTAAGATGTGAAGTGTAATTGGTTTTGCACGTCTTGAATGCCCCCACACATAAATGGATTTTAAATTACAAGTATATATTTGGAAAGGGATTGAAACAATATAAAACCTCATTAATTACCAAAAATTTCATCTCGAGAATTTTCCTAGAGTCTAACTCTTTTTTCTCTTGACGCTTACCATAAAAATAAAAATCCGGGCGCTGGCTCGCCAATAAATAAGCAGTGCTTTCAGAAAAAACGAAACATCGTTTATTCACGTCCCGAGGGTTTTAAAGACCTCGAGGCGACTGCTGTGTAATTTCACCATCACCTGCATGTCCTTGTTCTCGCTTGCATACTCCTTGTTTCATCGGTATAGTTAGCATTGTCCGTGCAAAATATCTACAAGAGGTACGTGTTTTCCTCCTCTTTCTTTTTCTTACATCCTTTCTCCTGGGATTTTACTCTTTTTTTTTTTTTTTTATGCTCTCTTGTTGCTGGTCATCAAGTACATCTGTCGCTAAACTTAATATCTTTTGCCCCCTCACTATACTCGGAAATTACTTTCTTTTCTTTTCTCTTTACTTCCGAACTTTCTCCTTATTTGTACAAAGTCATCTCCATCCCCCCAAAAATACTGTATAAAGAATTCATCGGTTTCCTCTAACTTCGTTTCCGTGGCGAGCACACAGTGACGAGATAGAACGAATAAACAAAAATTCCATTCATTCATTTGCATACACAAAACACACATCTCACATAAAAAACATGGCAGAAAACCGACAATCGCGTCAAAAATATCGGGCGATAACCAAGTCGATATTGGCTTCTTTCGCCTTCTTTGAGTTATCTTACTTGATTACCGGTGTATTTATATTGGTTCTTGGTGCCATGTGGTTCATGACGGAGGGCACAAATTTACATAGCATAGTGATAACGGAAAATTTAATTGAAGGTACATTTGTTGTACGCAAATAACCCATTTTTATTTTTTTTTTGAATGTGTGTGCTAACATTACGCTCCTGATTTCTCCAAAGGTGGCTTCGTTGTTGGCGGATTGATTATGGTATCATTCTTCGTGGCTCTGGTGGGCTTCATCAGTCCTCTGAAAAGAAAGAATTGGTTGATAGCGCATTCGTTTTTCATCGTTTTAACTTCTATGGCCCTATTGACATTGGGTGGAATCATTTGGTTCGAAACGTTGATTGAACGAAAGCATTTCACGGAGGAATGGCTCGAGTGGCCAACTGCCATGAAAGCGACCCTTCAAGACCAGGTACGATATAATTTGAATTTTAACATTCTTTGGTAATTTCGATGATAAAATGCTTATCTATTTCATTTACTTGAACACAGTTGGGTTGTTGCGGGTGGACTGGTCCATCTGATAACGCGGTGACTTCTAATTTGTGTAACGCACAAACGAACATGAGTTCAACCCAAGGGTGCATCAATCTCGTAATAACGTCGGCTGATAAAACATCTCGAAAGTTATTCACCACGCTGTTTGGCTTTATAGCTGTCGATATATTCCTATTGTTGGCTACGATCGTATTGATACAAGCGAGAAATCTCGAGGAAAGATATCAAAAGATCGATGAGAAAAACAGCAGTTTTGTGGATAATGCATTGAAGAGGCAATATGTTTGAGAAGTCGGTTAATGGTCACCAACATCAAAAAAAAATTTTCTTAGTAAATAATTACATAACGGTTTTTCTCTATAGTGAGAACATCTGTATTCTAGAAAGTTTTCGGCAAGGTACATGTAGTGTATACGACGAAATGTATCATAATAAAATTATTATCAAGAATTAGAAATAAAAAAACGCATTTTGACCTTAGATGTTTTGTCTAATGTTTATTAATTTGTCTTTATACAATGGTGATTGCCAATCAAAGAATAGGAAAGAGCATTCGTGTGTACATCGACCGAGGTGAATGTGCAAAACAAGCAAACAAAAAAAAAAAAAAATTCTTTATGGATTTGGTGTCCAGGAGATTTATTTACGTTTCAATCTTTTTGACAGAAGCATCCTCTTGAGCCTGTTTCTCGCGTTCTTCTTTCAACGCCTTGGAGAAGATGTTACTGAGAAACAAAGGCTTTCCGCTAAAGGAGGAACATTCATCACAAGACAATTTTTGGTGAGCATAAAGAACATAATATATTATTATTACACGTTACAGGAATAGATATTCCGACCTTTTGTAATTTTTCTCCTTCTTTGCTTGTAGCTTTTTGGTGCACGGAGATAACATGGTATCGGTAGGTGATGTAACACTAATATTAATTGGAAAACGATGAGTACGTCGGGTAAAAAAGTAAAAAGATCGATCTACGGTACTTGATAGTCCTTTGATAATTTGAGACCCCGTTTGGTTTTGGTTTGCGAACATGCATCTCTTGAATTTCATCAGAAGCGATGCTATCGTTTTTATCCAAATCTTTTTTGGTGAGGGTGTCAAAAGAGATCTTTTCAGTTTCGGATTTGTTACATTGTCTGGACGCCATTGTTCGTTATGTAAAGTTTTTACAAAATAAACGCGTGAACTGAATTTATAAACAGATTGGATTTCATGACACGTCACCAGTGGAATATGATAGGTCGGAAAAAACTATTGGTTAGATCACGTGCAGAACAAGCGAATTATATTTTCTGTCCGATAGCATTCCTTTTCGTCAAAAAAAAAAGCATGATCGATCCGGTAAATCCTAAAGTCTTAAAGAGTTGATTTTATTTTTTCGATTTTGAGGCGATGACAGCAGTTAAAATCTGCCTACCCATGAAATGATAAGGGCTTTTTAACCCCTTTTTTTTTAGAGCAGGAATTTTCATGAGACATCTTTTGTTTTTACTAGCAACACATCTTAAATTGGAAATAACGATAATCACATCTAACAGCAATTTAACCATGATCTTAATAAACATTACATACAAAGGCTCAGTGGTCTCGGTTCTTCACGCTTTTGGGTTTTTCACCTTTCGGACTTTTTGATATTCATGAAATTCCCACTAATGGTAAGGAGTACCAAAAAAACAATTTATTGTAATTAATGGTATATTGAAATCCATTGGGGGGTATTTCCAGTTTTTTTTTTTTTCATTTTACCTTCTATGGTTAAGACGTTTCAGTCTAGCCCGTTTTACATTTCATAAATTTGATCGAAAATCGAAAATTAATACACTATCCTTTAAGGTGAAATTACCGCATTTATGCTAACGTAATCATCTTCATGAATCTTCGGCCGGTCAATCATCATTGAACATGGTCGTTATTCTGGAAAAGAAAGATAAGGAATGATAGTCCCCCGGTAACTTGATCGAAATGGCGAGAATCATAACTTCTTTATAATAAAAAATTGGTTATTAAAAATTTTTTATTTACCAATTACGATAAATAAATTTTTAATCAAAATTTTTTTTTTAAAAAAAAAAAAAATCAAATTGCTCAATATGAAATGCAATGATTATGATACGATCATGTCGATTAAGGTATTTTTTAAAGCAATTTGATACGGTTTCCGAAAAAATTAAATAGGTTGAATGAATTTTTATTGTACTGCATAAGTCCGATGGCTAAGTGGTAAGTTATGAAATAAATTATTATTATTATTATTATTATTATTATTTTGTCATTTTGTGTATATTTTTAATTACGGTATACTTTATTATCCAGTTTTTTTTGGTTATTGGATGTTAGAAAAGAAAAAGAAAAATAATAATAATAATTGATATAGAGATTCGTCACAAGTTCAAACATTGCGTGCATGAAATTAATTATGCGATTAACTTAGGTTTCTTGGATATTTTAAAAATGATTTATCGGAAAACAATAAAAAAAAACAATAAATTTTTTTTTTTTTTTTACGAAAAAATAAAATTGATTGGCACGTGACAAGAACAATATCAAAATTTATGATCGAAATTGTGTAAATGAAGTATTAATGAAATAAATAAATGAATAAATAATAAAGGAATAAAATTTTTATATAATATCGATATACTTGTTTTTTTTTTGAGGAACAAAGACAACCGTTAGTCTCTGGCTTTTTATTATAAGTGACTTGCCATTATAACAGTATTATAAATTGCTAGAATAAACTACATCTCTCTTTCATAAGAAGAGCTTAATGCGAGGCTCAAAAATTGGCCCTTTGTCTAAGTACCTATTAACTATACATGTGGTAGAAATTGGTAGATTCTTGATGCAATTGACGCAATTATTTGATGCAATTAATTGAGTCACTATTAAAACATATAAAATAATTGAGTCAGACGCAATTATTTTTGAGGATTTTGATAATTGAGTCAACAGCAAAATAATTTACACCACATGTATACTATTAACCACCTATTACTAAATAGTAAACTCATTTCAAAACCTATTTTAATTCTTGGGCAGTGCCCAGCAGAAGGCTGAGAGATAGGAGAGTATTCAAACACATAAAGGTGCTGCAGCCAAATATACAAGTTTGCTTCCAAGTCATGGTTGGAATTTGGCACGCTTGCTTTCAAAAGTTGGCTTGATGTACAGCAGGCAGAGTCAGTGGAGGGAAAAATATGGATGGTGTTACCTTAATGCACAAAGACGCTGCAGTCACTTTATGCAGGTTGACCTCCAAGTTATAAAAAGGATTTGGCATATCCATTGTCCAAATGTGACGGAAGTATTCAATGGATAGAATTGGATTGAATTTTCATATAGACATTGTTACCTAACCTTGCACATGAGACCTACATTGTTGAGAAGTGAGCGAACATCATCACCAGCTCGTTTTTGGAGGTAACTAGAATCCCTGGTCTTCACGTATTATCCTAATAGATTCTCATAAGGTGCAGCATCTAGAGATTCAGCCAATAATAGTGTGCACTGGTTTCTTAGACATATCTAGTCTAGCTGTCAACAAGTAAACAATACCGGATTTGGTAATGATGGTCATGCTGGTCTTTTGGAGAGGATAAACCGTCCATCCTTTTTCTAAAAAATTATAAAAGAAAAAAACTTGTCGAAGTCCATTTCTTGAAGAAGGTTTGCCACTTCTTATATGGTTCTTGAAAAAATGGAGTCGGCTGGCCAGAGGAGTGGTGAAATGAAACATAATATTTTCTAAGGAGAGAGAGACCTGAAAAGGAAAAACTTCAAGGAGAAGAAAAACCTAATTTTGACAAGAAAAGGGGAAAAAGGAAAGGGGAGAGGGGAGAGACTAAAAAGTGGTGTATAAGAAGAGTAGAGAAGAAAAAAAGAGGTAGAAGATAAAAGGCTTGTGGCCAAGAAAAGGAGAGAGAAGAGGAAAAGCGAAGAAAAGTAAACAACTCAAAAAGTTTCCTAAAAAGGAAATTTTCAAGCGCAAGAAAGGGGAGTGGAAAAGAGTTTTTTTAATATTATTAATATCGATATATTTGTATAATCAATTCCTTATTATTATTATTATTATTATTATTATTTTTTTTTTAAATAGGAAAACATTATTTTTTTATTTATTTGTATTTTATATGATATACATTGTGATCAAAATCCATTTGATCCGTATCCGAGTGGTAGTTTTTAGAAGAAATTAGAGATTATATAGAATAGTCTGTCATTCCAGAGATAATCTCTCACAAATATTCCAAGGTATGGCAAAGATTCCCCAATGAATCTTTATAACCAAAATATGTTTAATAAAATAGCAGTGTTTTATTAAAACACAAACCAAAAAGTCAAACGATTATAAGAGTGAGTTATCAAGAACTGAGTAAAAATTACATGGATAGCAGC
Organism: Acaulospora morrowiae; assembly: GCA_910591835.1. Classification (NCBI taxonomy): domain Eukaryota; kingdom Fungi; phylum Glomeromycota; class Glomeromycetes; order Diversisporales; family Acaulosporaceae; genus Acaulospora; species Acaulospora morrowiae. Next base: position 2,858 of record CAJVPV010003017.1, on the reverse strand, counting down.
TACTTATATAGTGTTTTCTACCCTAGACTATCTGGGCTGTCTGGATTGTCTGATTTATGTGTCGCGATGTCATAATTTCATAGATCATAGGCCTTATAAATCTTTTGGACCTTTCGGGCTGTTTGGATCTTCTAGGCTGTTTGATCTATGTTACATGTGCTATAAATAAATATTTATACTATACTAAAATAATAAATCCTACTGCTAAAAATAAATCAATAATAATTCGATAAAAATAAGTAAAAATAAAACTAAGTTATCTATTCTATCACATATTCCCTCCCTTTAAAAGGCAAAGTCCTCTGAGCCTAAACCTTTTACGAAAGTTAGGAAATTATTCCTATAATCTCCGTTGATTATTCCGGCAATGTAATGTATAGACAAGTACTTTGTTCGATAAATTTGCTTCATATTATTTTGAAAAATCTCATAGGTTCGTGTGGCGGATCGATAATATCTCTCATGGTTGGATAATAAATATTTTTGGATATATTCTTTTCAAGTTTGTCGTGCATTCCTCATAACTTCCAGTAATTCTCCCAAATAGTACAAGTGGATTAATACAGCAATTCGATGAGATTGTCGCATATATCAAGTAATTTCCAGGATCGTCATCCTAATAGATTCATTGATTGATGTGATCAGATTATATGGCATAGTAAATCTTTCAGGTAAAGATGGGTCCCTAAATTATTTGTGAGGACATAATTCAAATGTCCCTTACTATTAAAAATTTTTATTTCTATATTAAGGAATAAAAAAAAACTACCTACAAAGGTTCTTTATAGTTTTAAGTATCTATACAAATAATTTCTGGAATTATGTCCCTATTGAAGTAAAGAGCTAGGAATTATGTCCTCTAGAGGACGTGGACGTAAAGGGACGTAAATTTTATATGCTAAATACTTTAGGGACCCATCTTTACTTTCAGGGTTTCATCCAAAATAGATAGCATATCCATTTTAAGTAAGTTCATTTTTCCCAAGGCTGATTGTTGACATATAAGTTTGGGTATTTCTCATGATAGGAATTTTCTCAGGATCGGGGGTATTTATATAAGTTTTTGAGGTTACGCTGATCAATCTCGTTGGTTATTCCAATATTTAAGAGCTCGATTTTCTTCTTACTATTTTCCATTCCCCATCCTTATGATTATAATCATGCCTCGCATTAACAGACTTGCTTGTACTATTGAACATCCTGATGCCATTGTTGGTTGTATTATGACTCTCCAGGAAAAAATCAAGTTTCTTGGCCGTGCCATTATTGGGTGTGAATGTCCAAGATATCAAGAAGAATTGGTTAAGCTACGAAACCAATTATCTCGCTTGCAGTCTCATTATCAAGAGCAAAGAAATCAATTGCGACATCTTCAAGTTCATAGTCAAGAATCCATTAGTTGCTATCAGTCTTGTATTAACTCGCTTCTTGAGGTAAATGCTAGTCGAATGTTAGCAAGGATTCATCAAGAAGATGCTTTGCACTTGGAAATTTTAGCACTTTATGAACATATTGGTAAGCTTCAATTGACATTATTCCAGCATCGGCATCCTATTCCTGGTTGTCATCCTTTTCCTTGGCAGGTTGATGTTACCTTTCATCCTTTCGTTTGGAATTCTAATCCTTCCTGGGCAGAGAGTTATCCTCATAGAGATCCTGATCCTAATCCTAGCAATACTGAATATTCTGCTCACTTTCCAAATCCACATGTAGTCCATGAATCTTCAAAGCCATTTTTCTAATAAATTTGTTATTGTTGTGTCTATTGCTTACATTGTTTCTTATTACTGTGTTACTCTGTGGGTTGGTGATAAGATAGCAATAAGGTGTTGCTCAGTAGGCCCTTATTGTCATATAACTTGAATTTCCTCTTTTTTTTTTTCAATAAATAATTTTCCAAAAATAATCAAGTATCATGTGCTCCACACTCATGCACTATTGTCATGTCCTCAAGAAAGGTAATGTCCTATAACTATATATTGTTCAAATAATAATAACTAATAACTATATTATAATTTGTGGTTCCCAAATCGGTCTCTCAAAATATCACTTAAGTCGGTCGGTGTTGACATTCCTTTTCAAGATTTTTTTATCCATAGTCCTTAATTTATAAGCTCCGGTAGAGTTTATTTCATATATATAGTATGGTCCCATCCATTTTTCTCTAAATTTGTCTCCATGTACTTTTGCTTTTGCCGATTCATATAATAAAACTTTGTCTCCAATATTGAATTTTTCCATTTTAATATCTTGATTATAATATCGTTTTTGTTTTTCCTGTGCCTTCCCAATATTTTGTTGTGTGATTATTCGTATATTTTGAAGATCGTCGGTAATAAAATCAATATGTTGTTGCAACTGCTTCTCCATAAGTTTCTCTTTGTTGATTGGTACTTGATGTTGTAAATCCATGGGTGTTATTGCCTCTCATCCATAAATTAATTTGAATGGTGTATATTTGGTTATACTATTTTGAACAGTCCTGTATGCAAATAATAATGCATTTAAGAAAGTATTCCAAGTATCACTATAGTCACTAACATATTTGGCCAATGTAGTGTATAATGTTTTGTTAAATCGCTCAGTTAATCTATTGGTTTGTAGGTGATAAGCAAATAATAGATGATACCTAATTTGCATTAGTTGACATAGTGAGTCTACTAATTCATTGCAAAAAGATGTTCCTTGATCAGATAATAGGACTTTAGGACATCCATGGCAGCAAATAATTTCCTTATAGATAAATTTAGCGATCGTGGTTGCTTTGGTATCCTTAATGGCTTTACATCAGGAAATTTTTTGGTGGAGATCTCCGGAGATCTCCACCCATAAAAAAATTTTCGAAAATTTCCGGAAAA
>CAJVPV010003016.1:0-11951 GCA_910591835.1 Acaulospora morrowiae | reverse complement strand
TGGAGCAATCCTAATGAGTTTACTTTATAATTTAAGAAAGTCGTTGACTTCTTATAATTTTTTGCATGTATACAAATCTGTATCTCAAACAATTATTTTAATAAAATTAAACAAGGCAAACGCCTACCTAGTTAAAAAAAAAAAAAAATTTATATTTATATTTTAAAATTTTTTTATAAAAAACAAATTATTATTTTAATTTATATAATTGATTTTTTTATAATAAAATTTTATTTTATAACAATTTAAATTTAATTTATCTATTATAGTTTTTGAAATTCTTTTTACTGTATTTCTTGGGTAGTTCCTGGAGTATAGATGGGAGATCCTTATTGGAGTCTTGTGTTTAACTTTATTTATAATTTAGAGAGATATATATCATTCTTTCAAATTGTAAACCTTTTTCTAAGAAGTTAAAAATTACAATAAAAATGTTGAGTTATTATTATCTTAGCTCCTAAAAAAAAAAAAAAAAAAATTTAATTTATTTATAAAAACAATTTTTATTTTTATTTTTTAAATTTTTTTTTATTAATTTAAAATGGATTTTTTAAAATAATTTTATTAAATAATTACTAATATATTGTATATAATAAACTTTTTGAAATTTTATTATGTAATATAAATATAAATAACTTTTTTCAAAACAAAATCAATTCATATTAAATTTTTCAACTTGTTTTATTTTTTTTATAAATTTATCTTTACAATATTATTTTTTGAAAATTATATATAACATTAAACTACAAAGGATATCCATATTATTGTAAACACTTTTTATTATACAATAAAAAAATTTTTTAATAAAAAAATTTAAATTTATTATAACAAAATTAAATTTATATATTATAAAGCATATTATATTTAAATTTCAAGTAATTATAATAATTCACTCAAAATTTATGATAAAAAACTTTAAAGGTATAAATTATTATCAAACTGAAAATCAAAAAACTATTATTTATTTATTTATTTATTTATTTATTTATTTTTATTTTTTATTTAATAAAAATATAAATAAAAATGTATTAATTTGTATTATTATTTTCTTAATTTTTTTAAATAAAAAAAATCATGTTTTTACCTTTTTTTAATTAAAAAAATAAGAATCAAATTTAATAGGTAGTGAAAAAAATTTGACCATTGCATAAAAGGAACCATTATCTATAGTTACCTTAGAGAAGATTTATATCGTATTATCATTACTAATGTTGGCTATAAGAAGTCTTCTGTGGGAAATATTATAAGTAAGTATTATAAAGCAGAAATCATTGAATCACAAAGAAAATATCTTGGACATTCACTACTTTTTACCATTTCTGATCGCTCTGTCTTTAAAACTCTTATAATTAATGGAAACTATTATTTAAATACTAATCCTTTAGTTCTATTAGTTAATAATGTTATTGGAATTTCGTATGTTGAAATTTTGTGCAAATATATCATACCTACCTTAAAAAAATATCCAGAAAATACAGATCATGGTTATCTTTTATTTCAGCAAGACAATATAAAACCCCATATTTCAAAAATTACCACTATATTTATTGAAGATTACAAGATTAGGGTATTAGACTGGCCTGCCCAAAGCTCTGATCTGAATCCTATCGAAAATTTCTAGCATAAGGTCAAGATATCAGTGTGTTACAAACCAAAGCCTAGTAATCTTGTTAATTTTGAAATTCTCGTTAAATAAGTCTGACAAGATATTTCATCAGAAATTTGTCACCGATTAGTGGATAATATATCAGATCATATTACAGCTTGCATTGTTACTGATGGAGGCCTTATAAAATACTAAAACTTAATATTAGTTTTGAATTTTTTTTTTAAAAAAAAAAGATTTTTGTTTGATTTGTAATTTTGGTTTGATTATAATTTGTAGCATAAAGATTTTTTGATATAAATTTCAAGTGAATTATTACAATTATATGAAATTTTTTTTAATATTAAGTGAAGCATTTCTTATAATCTTATTAATTGAGTAAGAAATATTTATTACATAATTAATATTTAAATTTTGAGATACATTACTATATATGTCAGCCTATTACCATATAGATATATTTTGTAAAAAACCTTTTATGAAAAATAAAACAAAAAAAACTATTTATACTAGGAGGGCTAATATCTTCTTAATAATTTATTCTATCCAAAAAGACATGGATAAATTTTCTGAATATGTTTTGGTAACTATATTAATAAGTTTGTTTGAGTTAGAGTTGGAGGAATTGTTTGCTAAAGAGTTTTTTCTCTTGGTTTTTGTATTTAGAGAGTATGTTGGATTGTTTTTCTTTAGTTTGTCAGAGTGAAAGATATTATATATTTCTTTCTCTTCAATCATATTTTTGTTTCTGGAAATCCAAATTTCCTGATAAATTGTATTGAGAAGATTATTTTATAGTTTACTAAATGTTTTTAAGTCTGTGATAGATGGTTTGAGATTTTTGAAGCAGAAATTGATATTTAAAAGTTCAAGAGCTAGATTTATACAGGAGAAAGAAGAATTGACAAGTTGTTGGAAGGTTTTTGAGTCAAAGTTTTTATTTTTCCTAAAGGTAAGTGTGGCCTGGGCTATAGTGTTATTAAGAATTTGAGTTATTGCAAGATGACTTTCCTTGCAAAGTCAGATGTGGTGTTCATTTTGGAAAACATATTATAGTATGGACAAAGATCATTAATATATAAGTGTGAAAGGTGAAATGTAAGTGGGTTTTGATTGAAAGTGTGTTGGAGAGGATTTTCAGATAGAAGTTATAGAGTTTGAATTGTGTTTGTGTAGTTGGAAGCAGTAATTTTTTGAGGAATGTTAGAGTTTGTAGGAGAAGTAAAAAATCTGATTTGAAAATGGTTTTTGCTCTATTTAAATAAACTATATCAACTAGTCAGATTTTTTTGTTTATTTTTTTGATATAATTGCAAATTGGAGAAAGTGAATTGTTTTGGAGATTTGATAGAGTATAAAGTAAAGGAAAAGAATTAATAATGTTGAGCTGTGGTATGGTTGTATTATGTGATTGTATATTTGTTATTGCTGACATGGGCTTATAGAAAGTACAGGATATTTGTAACATTTGAATAATATTGTGAATATTGTTGATGGCTAAGGCAAATGGAAGTTTGTATTTTTTTCGATAGTTGGTTGGTAATGGTATTAAAAGTTTATTAGAGATTTTGGGATGTTTGCAAAAGAAAGTTATTTGTTTTGTATTATTGGTAAAAAGAATAAGAATTAAAGAGTAGAGAAGAGATGGATAAGGGGAGAGAGCAAAGCTTGTTGTATAAGATTTTTTGTGATGGATAAAATTCCATATTATTGTTGTTGAATTGGTGAGAAATTTATAAGTTAGAAGAATTTCAGAATTTGGGTTAGAGGAAAAGTTTATTGTTTTGAAAATTTCTTGTAAAGAAATAGATATATGTTTTTTGTATTAGTGATTCTTGAATATCTAATGGAATAGGTATTTGTGATAGATTTGAAGGTTCATTTGATTAATTGAAGAGAAGTGTATTGAGTAGGTCAGATTTGGTTATTCTGGTTTTTATATTATTGTTATTGGAAGGTTTGATAAAATGGTTGAATAGTTGATTTGAGAAAAGTTGACATTCATAGGAATTGTTTGAGATATTGTGTTGGCAGCCAGTACATTTTGAAAGGATGATGAATTGGTTGGGATCATTGTTGATGATAATTCAATGATTTATTAGTATATTGTTTTTATTGGTTTTTTGTTTTTTTCCAAAGATAAGAGTATTGTTTTCAAGATATGCGATCCATTTTCTTTTTTGATTTGGTTTGGCTGGAATAGTTCCTTTTGTTGTATATTGATTTTGAGAGAGAATTGTATATCATAAAGGTATTTTGCCTTGAATATTATATCCAAGTCTTGCAGAGATATGGTTTCATTTTGTAATTTAGTTGTTGTTAAAGATGAGAAGTTGTTCAATATAGTATATTTCTTTTTTTGAAAGTTGTTTGGCAAAGACTTGCCATTTTTTATGTGAGCCTAAGATAGAATAAATTGAGATAGAACCTCCTGGGAATTTGTCAGAACATTGAAAAGTTGGGCAGAAAGTTATATTATATTGATGTGCTAGAAGGATAAAGAATATTGTAATGTTATATGTATGAACTGGATTGTTTTTGAGGATGCAAAGAGGTTGACAGTTGTGTTTTTGAATGGTTTTTATTTCAAGTTTCTTGGATGGAGATGTTGTTGGATTGGTAAGTGAATATTGAAGATTGGAGATTAGAACTTCAGATTATAGATCGGATATTGGTTTGATGTTAAAGATGTTAGGATTGTAGAACCAGTTTTAAAGAAGTATTCTTTCAATTTTGAATTTGTGTTTGATTATAGAGTCAATTAATTTTTCTTTGAAAGTTTTTAAGTATGTTTGAAGTTAAAAATGTTGCTTGAAGTTTAAATTCAATACATGAAAGGAGAACTTTATTGTATATGTATGTGGCTATTGGACCTGTTGTATATTTTGAACTAAGGGCTTGTGCTAGGTTTTTGATTTCTTCTATTATTTTAATATGATTAGGAACAACAATATTGTATTCTGATATCCAGATTTCAAGAATTCTAACTGGTTCTTTTTTTTGAGTTGAATAAATGATTGTATTAATTTGTGTTAGGCTTTTATCAGATAATGAGTTGTTTAATACTATAAGTTTTGTTTTTGAGGGGTTTGCTTTGATATTATTGAGTTCAAAAAATTCTGAGGTGATGTTTAGATTTGATTGAATTTCCTCTTTAAAAGTTGCTAGAAGATTGAAGTCATCCATATATGCAATTGTATTAAATGGAAGTTGTGAATTTTGTTGTGTAAGGATAAAGATGAGAGGGTCATAAAAAATAATTTATCAAAGAGGAGAGAACGTTTCCCCTTGATTGATTCCATCAGGAATAGTGATTTGTTATGTTAGTCCTGTGTTGATAATAATTTGACATATGTGGTTTTCAAGAATGTTGAGAGAAAGTTTGATAAAAAAGTCAGGGATGTGAAGTCTTTGCATGGATTTTTTGAGCATGTTTAGATTAACAGAGTCAAAAGCTGCGCTGATATCAAGTGAGAGAATCCAGAGTTCTTTGTGTGAGAGTTTTTTAGTGTTATATATAGAGTTTATTATTTGAATTGATTCAAATGTGCTTTGGTTTGAGAGGCCAACAAAGTTGATTTTTTGTAGGACATTATTTTTTTGTAAGATTTTGCTAAGTTTTTTGGTAAGTATTTTGATTAATATTTTGTGAAAGAAGTTGATTAAGGTAATGGGGCATGTATCTTGTATATTGTATTTCCATTGAAGTTTTTTGCTGATGGAAAATATGTAATAGTTTTTCCAATCAGCTGGAATTTCTTGTGTGAAAAAAATATCTTTAAGAAGGTCATGGAAAATAGGAATAAGGGTTGATTGGGGTTTTTTAATAAAAAGATAATTGATTTCAGATGGACCTGGTGCTTTGTTGTTGGGGAGGTCATTGATTGTTTCAGATATTTCATATTGGGAGATTGGCATTATAAGTATGAAATATATTGTAGAGTTGATGTATTTGAGAGATTGATAATGTTTTTTCCACTTGGAGAAAATATTTTGATTTATTATTCTCTTGTGGAAGATATTTTTGTAGTAATTAGTTAAGGTTTGTTGAATAATTAATGAGTCTGTAATAACTTCTTCTGTAAGTGGATCAATTAGTTTAGTGAAGAAAGCTTGAGGATTTTTGTGGTTAAGAGTTTGTCAAATTATGACTTTGGGTTTTTTTTGGAAATAAGAAATTCATTTATTGATAATTTTTTTAATGGTTTTATTTTTGTGAAGGATGTTTTCAGTTTTAAGTGATTGGAATATGATTTTGAATAGTTTTTTAAGAGATGTGATTTTTTCCTGGTGAGTGTTGAGTGGAAGTTTTAGGTTATTAAGCTCAGAAGTAATATCGATAGGGAGTTGAAAAGGGAAGAGGAGGAGGAGAGATTGTGATTATGAAATTTAATTGATTGTAGTTTTTTGTGAAGTAGAATACCATTTTTACTAAAGATATGAGGAAAGTTTTTCTTGATTTTTTGTTTAGGGATAAAGTTGTTCATTGTAGTTTTGATTAAAGAATTAAGAAGTTTCCATTTCTCTTGAAGGTTTAACTCATTGTTCTCAAGAGAAGATAGTTTGTGTGATAGGTGAGTGTTAATATTTTCCCAGGTTTTCTCTGAGATTTTGTTATAATTGAAACGAATGACTGGTTTTGGTTTTGATAATTAGTTATTAGAAAATTAGAGATTGACAGTGTAATTATTTTGTGATCGCTTTGAAATTCAAGTTCAGTATTAATGATTTGAGATTTGGTGATTTGAGTGGTAATATTATCAGTGATCCATATTTGATCAATGTGGCTCTGACCAGTAGAACAAGAAAAAGTGTATGCTAGTTTTTGTAAATTGAGAAGGCAAAAAGTATGATAATTTTTGTTGAGGGATTTGTAAATAGTGGATTTATATTTTGGTTCTGTTGATTAAGTTTTATTCATTTTAGATAGAGTGGAATTAAAGTTTCCCATAATGATGTATAAAATGTTTTTTGATTTATTGTCATTGATAAGGTTTTGGAAAGTAATAGTGACCTTTTTTCTCTCTTGTAGATTGTGTAGAAGGTAAACTTGTAATATGCAAAGTTTGATTTTTAATTTGAATTGGAAGAAAGTAAAGATTATATAGCCTTGTAATTCTGTAATTTTGTAAAGATGTTTTGAGGTTTTTTGTTGATAATAATGAATACTCCTGCTTGATTTGAGGGCAGATTGCTTGAGTGGATTATGAAGTTGTCAATGGTGTTTGGGATTTTTTTATTAAGTTGGAGTTTGGTTTCTGAAAGTCCAAATAAATCGTAGTTTTTGTTTTTAATATATGTCAAAAGGCAATTAAGTTTAGTTGTATCATTAAGTTCTCGAGTGTATAAGGATTCTATTTTAAGAGATGAGAATTTGTTAAAAAGAGAGGATGTATAAAAGGATGTTAAATTTTTGTTAAGGTGTATGTGTTTAAAAAAGATTTCATTATTAAAGATTAAGGAATTAACTGAGTCAACAATGGTTATTAAAAAAAGTTAAAAAATTTAAGAGAGGGTTCAGGGAGTTCGATTTGAAGAATAAATTTATTAGGAAGTCTTTGAAAACTAAAATGTTCTCTAAGTTTGTGGATTTTAGTCAAAAAGTTGAAGTCATTGATAATTGGAAGTTTGATATTGAGATTGTTTTCTAAAATGAAATTTTTAAGTATTGTGAGATCTGGGAGCTAAGGTTTTCTGGGGATTTTGATCCAATCTTTCAGGATTTTGTCGAATATAAAATGTTTGTGGGCTTTGATGACATTTTCTCTGAGATCTTTTTTATCCAATATTGGGAAGTTTGTTTCTACTATTTTGTTTATTTTGTTATAGTTTATTGGAAGGGATGTTTTTGAGTTTAATATAGGAATGTCAATCCATTCCTTGGGAAGTGAAGTAGAGAAAATATATTTTTTAAATAGTGTTTTGAGAAGTAGTAGGATGTCGTTAGGATTTGTTACAGGAAGTGGAATATTAAGTTTCAGGTTAAGTATTTTGTCTGGAGAAGAAGGAAGTTTAGTTTGAGTATAAAAGAAATCATTAGGTAGTAGTTTGAAAAAGTAGATTTTGCATAAAAAGGTGATAAGTTTATAGATTGTTATTGTACTATTTCTGGAATTGAAGGAAAAAAGATGAATATATTTGGATTTAAGAAGATAGTATGTAGAAGAAAGAGATTTTTTGAAAGGAGGAAGGTCAAAATAGGAATCAGGCAGTTTGATTGGAACTTAATATTCTTCACAAAGATATTTTTTATAATCAGAAAGCTTTGAAAGTTCACTTCTTTTTTTAATTGGAAAGATGTTTTTGTATTTGACTAAAAGATTATTTGGATCATCAGGCAGTTGTGAGTTTATTTTGAAAAAGGACTCTGGAAGTTTGTCAAATTTGTAATAAGAATGAAGAGTGTGAAGGGTTTGGATAAGTTGTGTTTTTTCAATGAGTGGTAGATTGCTCAGGAGTTTGATTTTAATTTGAGAAGGGATTTCAGTTGAATCAAAAGAAAGGTTTGAAAGAATTTTGTCAAAGTATTTATTGAGAAATTCTTTTAGGGATGTGTATTCAATGAAGAATTGGGATTTTCTGATAAAATAGTTAATTAGATAAGAAAGAATGCTTGATAATTCATAAAAACAGATGTTTTCAATATTAATGGTTTTAAGAAAGATAATGGATAGAATGGTACAAATAATGATATAAATTTTTTTCTTTGTTTCAAGATTGATAAAAGAGAGATTGTGTTTATTTTTGTATTTTTTCTGAAAATCTTTTTCAATTTCTATGAATTCTTTTTAATGTGATGACATGATATTCTCCTTGTTGGTAAATGTGCTAAAGAAATTATAGTCTTTGTGTTTGAGTTTGTTGATTATTGCTTGAAAGAAGTGAGGTGGGTGTTTAGGTAATTTGTGGATTTTATCAATTATTTCAATAATAGTTTTGATATTGTTGGAGGCAGGTATAAGTTTCCTAGCAAGTTTTTCTATACTTTCATATAGAGTTTCTAATTGTTTGATGTCTCTGATTTGTTGAAGTTTTTCTTGAATTTGGTGATTGAAAGATAATGACCAAGAGGTTAATTAATTGGAAGGTTTTGATTGGAGAAGTTTTGTAAAGTTTTGGTTATTTGTTTGAGGAGGAGATTTTGATAACTCGTCCAGATCAATAATATCATCAATAATCATGATGTTTGATTGGTTTGTGTGGTGGATAGTACTAATTTTCATGTCAAGACTAGCCAGGGAGATTATGTGACTGTTGGATGGAGTTGTGATAGGATATAATTGATTACTTTTTGTGATTGTTTGTGGATTGAAACATCCAAATCTGAAAGTTTTAATGATGTATCATGGGTAGTATTGGTTTTATTGGTGTTTCCAATTTTGATTGTGGCTGAATGGATTGACAAAGGGTTTTCATGGTGTATTGTTTCAGGATTTTGATTGATGTTACTTTTTTGGGTGACAGGAGAAATGATTGACGGTTAATTATTTTCAAGGGGAAGCTGCAAAGTATTTTTTGCTTTTTCTTCAGATAAAAGAAGAAATTCTTGGAAGCATTTGTGAAATTGTTGATCAAGCTGGACTTTTTCCATTTCGCTCACAATGTTACTCACAAGGTTAAAGTTAAAGTGGTCTGTTCTTGAATTTTGGATGATGATTTTGATCATTTGGATTCCATTGTTTCTGTTAGGAATTTTTTCAAAATTAAGAATTCGGATGTCATGAGTAATACTAGTATTAAGAATTTCTTCAATGTTTTTTCCCTTTTTAATAATGAGGAATTGTTTGGGATAGTTGATAAGGTTAGGAATAGAAATGGATTTAAAAAATTAATTTTGTAAATTGTATTTGTTTTCAAGTCAAGAAAGTAGATTTGATATTTTTTGTTTCAGTCATTATGAATAGTAGCATGAAGAAATTGTTTAGGATTTGTTGAAAGTATTACTTGCTCTATAGTGGAAGTGGTGGTCTAAACTGTACGCTTGGAAGCACTTGAGAAGAAAAAAGAGTTTATTTTAAAGTTGTTTCTATAAAGGAAATTTTTTACAAAAATCTATTTACGGAAAAGAGTTTTTTTTAACAAATCCAATTACATAAATTTAAATATAATATATTTTAACTTATTATAAAAATATTTATTTAGTATAATAAATATTTTTTTTTTTTTTTTTTTTAACTGCGAACAGAGCAAGAGATGCAAGACTTTTATTAATTATATAGTTAAATTTATACAATTATATGATCAATAGATCAAGGTTACATCAAGTATCGATAATTAGTATATAGCTAAATTACAAATATTCGCTTAGACACAGTGACTTACTAAACTTTTCAGTGCTCAAAGAGGCTTACTAAGAGAAGTAAGGATGGACAGCGCTTGCTCTATCCATGAACAGTATCAGATAATGCTGGAGAAATATTATTAATTTGATAGATTTCATTGATGTAAGTGCTTATTGCTGATTCAATAATATTAATGGGATTGGTTTTTGAAAAACAATTTAAAAGTAACTCGGTAGAAGGGAGAATTTTTTTCTGAGTAGGTTGTTGTTTGATTGAACTAGTGGTTTTTTTCCATTGGATACCTGAGGAGGTGGAAGTATTTGCAGTTGCTAACCTTGGGGTCCATATGTATTTAAAAATAATTTCCAGTACTTTTTTTGCTATTGCGCCCTTGTGTTTATTGGATAGATCTATTGGGGGTGAAGAGATACCGGCCGCCCATTCGTATAATAAAGTCCCATTTACTGATATATTATTAATGATATTTTTTGCTTCGTTTTTGTCTTTAATTTTGTTACTTTTGTCGATAAGACTGTCAATTAGTGTTATTATTTTTTTGCTTTTTGGTTTGAGAGTAAGTTGGTTCTCATGGCATGCGAAGATATGATCAAAATATTCTAGTGTTGAATTGCAACGTGGGCAGAGGTTGCTAGGGTAAAGTTGAGGGTATCTTTCATTTAGTTTCACTCTTGTTGGCAAATTGTGACAGAGAATATTTATCCTGAAGGCAAGTAGGGTGGAGAATTTAAATTTTTCATGTGCGGTAGATTGATTATGTTGTTCAATGAGAATCGGATCTAGGTTCCAGTTTGGTCTGTCTGACCACGATTTTGTCAATCTGGTGAGAAGTCTCCTTTTAGTTTTGGTAACTATTTTTAACCATGAAATGGGGTTTGAGAAAGGGGCACCGAAGATGAGAGGGGATGTTGAGAAGCTTGATGGCTTCCAGTCAAGAGTTTCCATATTTGAAGTGGGAGTAGGTGTAATTTCCTGAGTGTTGAATGTAATATCTAAGTTTTTTTGATTGATGAGTTGAGTGATGTCGAACTTGTATTGGCTATATGTTGATTTGATTCTTCTATTGACGTATGAAGGTATTGTCAGATTTGGGGTTTTATTAGATGAGATGCTAAAGGATGAGTTGGGCTGAGCATTAGAACAAATATGTTTTATTGCCACCAACGCCCCCAAATAAAGGTCTTCCAGTGGTTTGAAGGAGTAGGTATTGGCTCCTGTTATGGTGATTGCTTGTGGCGAAATTGCGACTTTCCACTCAGGTGTGTGAGGAGAGGAATTTAGGATAGGGGGAATTGTGATTTGCAGGTTTGTTTGAGGAGGGGTATCCATTAGGATGTCAATTATTTCATCTATTGGGTTGAGAATAGTTAATTTTTCTTTGCGCTTGACCCAAATTGAAAAGGTTTTGGTTTGAGGAAGAATTGAGAGTTTTGTATCTGTTTCAGAAAGGGTATTAAAGTTTCTGTCAAATAAGGTTCCCGTGATGGATGTGTCAGAAAGATAATCAATTTTCTTAACAACCCTAAGAGAGGAACCATCGATGAAGGCAAAGTATCGATTTTTCGGGCAGGGAATTGCAGATGAAGTTCCTTTAATGTTGGGAGGAATATTGATTTCATTAAACCAATTGGGGGCTTTTGTGAGGTTTATATTACTATCAGTGAATTTTCCTCTGGTAATTAATTGGTTCCATTCAAGTTTAGTGGACGAGTCTCTTAATAAAATATTTTCGATTGTTTTAATTCCTAATTGAGAAGCTTTAAGGGCATTCTTGAAGCTTAGATGAGTGTTTAAGCCTATGGAAAGGTCACTGTTGTATAATTCCAGAGAACATTGTGGAGGACAGAGACTTATTTGATATTTTTGGGCTATGGCGGCAGCTTCAAGTAACCAGTTATTTTTCTTTTTGAAGGAATTGGGTTGATGGAGTGGGCATTTCCAAATCGCACAGGATTGCTGAATCGATAGTGCTTCCTTGAGAGTTGTTTCTCTGGTGCAAGGATTGTTCAATCTCATCAAGATTAGTTTGGTTAAGGTGATGTCTT
>CAJVPV010003015.1:0-11958 GCA_910591835.1 Acaulospora morrowiae | reverse complement strand
GTAGATTTTGGATTGGTATTGGTTGATTGGTATTGGTGTTTTTTTTAGAAAGGTTAAAGTGTTAGCTAGGAGTGAGAAGTCTGGTTTGAAAGTTGTTTGGGCTCGTTGGGAGAAGATTATTTATGTGGAGTGAATAGTTTTGTTTATTTGTTTGAGGTATTGCCTTGTTGGAGGGATGAGATTTTTATTTGTGTCAGTGAGTATGAATTGGATTGGTAAGGAGTCAATTATATTAATTTGTGATAGTTGAGAATTGGTTAATTGTGTTTTTTATATAGTAGATGTGGGTTTGTAGAAAGTGTGGGAAATTTGGAGAGTTTGGATTATATTGTGAATATTTGAGATTGTAGTAAAGTATGGAGTTTTGCATTTTTTTCTATAATTGGTGAGAGGTGGAGAAAAGGTTTTGCAATTTAATTTGAGTGTTTGGTAAAGAAGTAATATTTCTTTGATTTGTTAGAAAGAAGAATTATGATTATTGTGTGGAGAAGTGATAGATAGAAATTTGATTTGATATTGATTGTAAAAGATTTGTAGTGTTGTATATAGTTCCAAGTAATTGTTATTAGACTGGAATGATGTTTATATGTGAGTAAAATTTCAAGAGAAGTATTGTTGTATTGTGAGAGTAAGTTGATGATTTGTTGTGATGTTGGTGATATATATTTTTGTGTTAGTGATTCATGTAAATTTGAGTAGATTGTGATTTGTGGATTGTTGATAGGTGGTTTTATAGAAAGTAATTGAAAGAGATCCTTTTTAATTGCTTTTGTTTTAGTTGTGTTGTCTGGTTGAGATTTGGTAAAAAGGTTAAGTGAGTTAATAGGTATTAGAAGTTGACATTCGTGGATGCTTATTTGAACATTTAGTAGGCAGCCTTGGCATTTAAAGAGTACTATTGACTTGTTAGGATCAGAACTGTTATAGGTCCAGTGGTTGATGAGAAGATTGTTTGTATTTGTTTTTTGTTTTTTTATTATGATTATTTTGTTGTTGACAAGGAATGCTAACTATTTTCTTTTTTTGTTTGGTTTGATTGGAGTTGAGCTGATTTGTTGGAAGCTTTGTTGTAATAGGAGTTTATACCAGAGAAGTATTTTGCCATGGATGTTGAATCCAAGCCTGGCTAAGATGTTTTGCCAATTTGTGATATTGTTATTGTTGAATTCAAGTAGTTGTTCAATATAGTAGAGTTGTGTTTTTGAAAGTTGTTTTGCAAAGGTTGGCCAGTTTGAGTGATATTATAAAAGTTGATAAAGAGGTATACTTCCTCCTGGAAGTTTGTGTTGACAGTTGGTTTCAGAGCAGAATGTAATATTATATTTTTTGGCTAGTTGAATTGTGTATATTGTAACGTTGTGTTTGGATACTTGTTGATTTTGAAAGATACAAAGTGATTGGCAATTTTGAGTTTGTATTGCAAGAATTTTGAGTTTTTTGCTGTGTTTGGTGATAGGGTTGGAGAGTGTATATTGTAAGTTGGAGATTAGGACTTTTGATTGTAAATCCGAGATTGGTTTGATATTAAAGATGTATGGATTGTAATACTAGGATTGGGGGAAAGTTTTTTTGATATTAAATTTGTGTTTGATTGTTGAATCAATTTTTCTTTGAAGGTTTTTGAGCATATTTGGAGTAAGGAAAGTTGTTTGGAGTTTATATTCTATGCGTAGGAGGAAAACTTTATTATATATGTATGAGGCCATGTGACCTGTTATATATTTGGATTTAAGTGATTGGGAGATTGATTTGATTTCTTCAAGAATTTTGTCACAGTTGGATATAAGGATACTGTGTTTGGAGAGCCAGATGCCTAGAATTCTTATTGGTTCCTTTTAGGGGATGAGAGAATTGAGGTTGTTTCTTAAAAATTTTTTTTTGTCAGGGGTTTCGCAGTTTATGATGATTAAATTAGTTTTTGTTGGGTTGGCTTTAATGTCATTAAGTTAAAAGAATTCTGTTGTGATATTTAAATTGTTTTGGAGTTCAGATTTTGAGATTGCAAGGAGATTAAGGTCATCCATATATGCTATGGTGTTATGTTTTAGATTTGATAGTTGTTGTGTTAGGGTTGTTATTAGAGAGTTATAGAAGATAATCCACCAGAGAGGTGATAGTGTTTCTCCTTGGTCAATGTCATCAGAAATTATAATTTGTTGAGTTAGGCCAGAGTCTGTTATTATTTGACATGAGTGGTTTGTGAGAATATTGCTAGTTAGAGAGATGAAGGTTTCTGGTAAGTGTTTTCTTTTCATTGATTTTTTGAGCATATCCAGATTAACTGAGTCAAAGGTTGCACTGATGTCAAGTGATAGAATCCAGAGTTTCTTTTGTGTAAGTTTTTTGGAGTTATAAATTGAGTTGAGAATTTGTATTGGTTCGAAGGTGCTTTGGTTAGAAAGACCTGCAAAGTTAGATTTTTAAAGGACATTGTGTTTTGTTAGGATAAGACTAAGTCTTTTAATTATGATTTTGGTTAGGATTTTTCTGAAAGAGTCGACTAGGGCTATTGGCCTTGTTTCTTGAATATTGTATTTCCATTGAAGTTTTTTGCTGATTGGGAAAATATGATAGTTTTTCCAAATAATTTTTGAAATTAAATTAATATATAATAATATATTGGTATACTTGATTTTTGTTTAAGATTTTTATTAACTTTTATTCGATTTTCATTAGTATTTATCTTTAAAATATTATCTATTCTAGAATAGTCTTATATTACAGATCTCTGTTACACCTTCAATATTTATTGCACTTATTATTATATCTTTACTATTTCTAAAATATTTCTATTTTATTTTATCTTTACTTTCTATATTGTCTTTACCAAAGTATTTATTTATATAAATGTTGATATATTTGAATATTCTAATAAAAATAGTATCTATATTTTATTTTTCATTTTTATTATAGCATATACTTATTATATATGTAAATATTACAACTTAAATATGTAAGTAATTATTTTTGAAGATAACAAAAATGTTAGATATGATTTTTTCAAACTTAGCTTTTAAATAATACATATATAATATAAATTTTAGAATTAAATTAGAAAATTTCTGGTTTACTATTGAAAATAATTACATATATATATAAAGTTTCTAATTTTGCCTAAGAATTGATTAGCTTAAACTTCTATTTTATTAAATAAATATCTTGACCTTTATTAAAACAAATTATTATTACCTTTTTCACTTGATTTCATATATCTTAGAACTATACTAATTTTAGTACACCTTAGAAACTTTAGTATATTACAATAATATTTTCAAATAAGATATTTCTGCTACTAATTCTCTAACTTTATTTTTCTTCTGAGATAAAAATATTTTTTTTTAAACAGATGGTTTACACCTTTATTCAAATTATAGTAAATATATATTAATTTTCTTGTCAATACTTGATGCACCTAGAGGCTAACTAACTTAAATTCATGGCATAATTTAAATATCACTAAGAACTATATTTTATCGTAAGGCTTATCATCAGCAAAAGTAACAGTATTTCTTTATCAGTCTTATCAAGCACTATCTTTTCAAAAAGTAGAAGGGAAGACTTCTTCTTTATCAACTTTTAAGGCCACAACAGAGAGAAATGGTTTCAGTGCCTAGCTTTATTGGTTCTATTCTAATTGCCCAAGGCCCCAGGTTTAATTGTCACTATCTTTCTAAAGTAATTGTGTTAGCTATATGGCATGATTTCAGTCATTTATTTCTTGTATCCAAGGAAATAGAGTTTTATTATAATCTAAATACAATCCTTTCATATTTGGATGAAAATCTAATACTGTTGTCCTTGCCAGTATCTTGAAATATTTTCTTATTTTGATAGCTGCCTGGGAAATTACAACTTGAAAAGTGAATGAAATCTAGATCTAGCCAATACCTTAAAACCTATAGTGAAGTTGACAATCCAGTCCTTTAGATAATGCCTTACTTCAAGCTTAGGCTGCTTATTTAAAAAGGTACAACTTTTCCAAAGTTAGGCTATATCTTGAGAAGAGTCTTTCATTCTGGCAAACATTACCAACTAAGTATCTTCACTAAAGATAAGAATGGTGGATATTACTGACAAGCTTAATAGCTCTTTTAATAGAGAGAATCATATTAAAGATTTTGCTGAGCGGTTTACAGTTTGTAATTCTCCACAAACCATGGATTAGAACCAAAAAACCCTATGGGAAAAAACATTCTGTTCACCTTGTTTGTATTTATATATATAGGAGAAAATAAAGAAAAAAGAAGAGAGGGAAAAAGTAGAAGAGGGTATATATGCAAACCCAACTATATCAAAATGAATACCTTGTCACCTTACTCTTTCTGTCTGAAATGATGACATTATTGAAGTTATGTAATATGGATAGGGATGTGTTCTTGTTTTGTTTATTTGTTACTTGTTTATTGTTGTCCAATCCAGATTTTCAGTTAATGAAAACCCAACAGATCCAGTGTAACCAAAAATTTAGGGTCAAACTGAGGTAGCAAAATTCTTCAGAAAAACTAAAGAATTTTGAAAACATGCTAAAAAGGTAGTTGCACTCATGTTGTGGAGGTTTCTGGAGACCAAGATATCCAATAACCTTTTACAACATTCTTTCTGATAGAGATACTGATATCACAGCAGTGAAAAAAAGAAGAAAAATCAAATAAACTGTCTTCTTCCCTGGGAAACTCTTTCTTGCCTTCAGAATTTGGGTGAGTAAAAACTAAAGAGTTTTCTTGTTTTACTTTGTTAAAGAGATAAATAAAACAATGAAGGATATAAGAGTATCTTGCCAAGGTCTGTCAAATTGTATTAAAGAGAGTATATAGGTTTTGTTAAGAATAAAGACATGCTTTAGTCTAAACACTATTTTGAAGTGTTGGTTAGAGGATCAGTGGAAAGAGTTTTGATTAAATTGTCTGAAATAAAAATAATATATATAATTAATAACAATAATTTTTTTTAAAGTGAAAGTACAAATTTTCATTATGGTTTTTATTAATAAATACCTTATATTAGTATACATTATAACTTAAAAACTTATACAAGTCAATATATTATATACTCTATTTAGATTATCTTTATATTTTATTTTATATTCAATATCTAAAAACCTATTACCTTAAGTGATTTCCTATGTGAAAATTAGAAAAAAATCTATAGGGTATAGAAATTCTATTACTAGTTTTAAACTATTTAACCTATATAATTTATTTTTGCTTATAGAAGTTTTAATTAATAAAATTAGTCTAAGTGCCTCTTTATCTTATTATCTAGATCTCAGATTATACTTTCATAGCCTAAGACTTCTTCTGGAGAAATGTAATCTTTCTTATCACCTGTAACTAATTGTTTTTTAAACCAATTAGGTTCTATATCAAATTGAGATAGTCTAGGCTAGAACTAATTACTATTAAAAAAGAGGTTTAGAATTAAATTAGGATAAAGTACAACTTATTTATATATATTCAAATATAAGAAAAGTCTTAATTAAAAAAATTGGATATATACCTTTTAGCTTATTATGTTGTTTGTTTATTATAAATATATTTCTAGCAATTATTATAATATTAATTAAATGATTGTTATATTATAATATCTTTTTTTAAAGATTACAATTTCAATATTTACTGGATCAGTATATGAAATGGTTTTGTGTAAAAATTAATACTTATCAGATTATGGTATCAAATACTATATAATCTGTTTAATTATTTTTATCTGAGATTGAATTGATATTTTGTGATCTGATCTATAGAATATTAACTATTGCACTATAGGCTTACAGATTAATTAATAATTAATAATTTTTTTTAAACACTAGCTGGATCTTATTCTTTATACTTTATCATTAATTTTAAGTTTTTATATATGTTATTAATATAATTATATTTTAACTATAATTCTTTTGGTATAACAAATGTATTCAAAAATTAATCTCGTCTCTTCCAAATACCATTCCCCTAATACTGAGTAGGTATTCATAGCTGCTTGGTGCCATATGGCAAGATATATTGTTTTAAACTTTCTTTTTAATATTAGTTGTATGGTTACTGTAGGCAAGCTAGCATTTAACTCATTGTATCAACATATGAGAGATATTGTTTCTTTCACTATGTATACCTTGTTATATACAAATAAAATAAAGAAATGATGTTTATCTACTTTTAAAAAAAAAAAAAAACTATAATTCTTTTGGAAAAAAACTCTTTCCTGAAAATTTCACATTGCTTAAAAACTTTCTTTTTTAGTAACTGGCAAAATTATTAGGAGAAACAAAACAACAAGCGCTCTTGGGAGCTCTTCTCCCAAGAGCAAACTACCAAACCCATCTCATATTCTTCTGGACATTGTAATAACAAATGTCAATGAACAACCCTTTTCTGTAGTATACAAGGAAAGCAACTCAAGCAATATCCAAATTACTGAACCAGAAAAAAATGTATCTGTTCCAGCCTTAACTGACTTCCCTAAATTTTGGATTGTTCCCTTGCAAAACCCAAGCAACGATAGCTCCATACAAGTGGATACAGCCTTTATCAGCTTCAAACAAGTAACAATCGACTTCACTTCTTTCCAATCACACACAATGGCTTCTTTATCTTCAACAATTGCAAAAGCAATACCCAAAACAATCTCAATGACTTCTTTCAATATCAGGAGAGAAACAATCTTGTCCCAAATATAAGAAAGACCATTGCAAAAAAGATCCTAAACAACAATTTTAACCATACTCTCCACCTCTCATGGAACCAAGTTAATATCATTAAAAGCAACAAAAGATTTGGCCTAGAAAAAATTCAAAATACATCATTTCATATGCCACCCAACATGTCAGTACAGAATGAAGAATCAATAACTGTTGAACAAAACTTTACTGAAAAATCTGAAGAAAAAAAGCCTCTATCCCAAATTCCCAAAAAAACATCAAGCAGCTTACCCCTCCTATTGATCTGCAGAACACGAGAAATCCCAAAACAGCAAAAACCAGCAGTAGCACACATGCACTTCCTGCAGCCCAGGAACAAACAAGTGTAACAAGCACAGCAGACCACTTAGCACAAAGCACCAACGACATGTATAATCAAGGTGACATAATGCAAGTGGATGATCTTCACTATGCAGTCACTACCAACAATCAACATGACAAATCAGAAAGCACAATTAGATCTACTAGCCCCTGCTTTGACAATAATGTAACAATGGAGTCTATGGACATCACAAATCTCATTGGCAGCAATGGCTCCCTCATGAGTTTGATCGGCAAGTACAGGAAGAGTTAGGTAACCTGCAAGAGAACTCTCCTCCTGCTTAATTAGATACTCATGAACTGACACCTGACCAAATCAGAAGGAAAAAAATACTTGAAGAAGCCGAATCTGGCTGGCTGTCCAATGATCCAAGCCTGGATAAAGATCTTGATATTTTCTACAGTCCCTCACCTACTAAAAATCCATTGAAGAAATCACAGCCAGCCCCCTTCTCATACAATAGAGAAAGCAGAATTGCAGAAATACTCCTAGAAAGCAGTTATCCAATAGATGGCTTCAATGTTACATGTGCAACAGACAGCAACGAACCTTTCATCAGTGAACATAATAAAATTATTGACTTAGCATCACAGTTCCTAGCATGTTGTAATAAAGTCAAAACAGTAGCTGACCTCTTCGAAAAAATTAAAAAAACCCCAAAGAAACAGTTATGCAAAAACCCTACCTAGCAATTTTCATCAAAATCCTATTAAGAGACAGGACCTTCTTCAGATTGTTCATCAAAAATGATCTACTCAAAGGTAATCACCAAAAAGAGTATGAAGAGCTAGAAATAAAGCACATGAAAACTATAAAAAAACCAATGACGTTGGTTACATTAGCAGAAGAATCAAAAGGAAAATCAGATAGATGCTCAACTCATCACTATTTGTGGCTTGTCTTAGATTCACAGACCTGAATAAGTTCAAATTTTTTGAAATTGCACAAATCCTTGAATTTGGATACAACTATTTTACAAAAGACGACAACAGCACCGTCGACTATATTGAACTGCTAGACATAATCAAAGAAATGCTGTACGAATTATTACCAGCCCTTTCAGACAACCCAGAATCCATTCCTTTCAAAATAGTTATCAAACTTCCAAGCCCACTGCCAATCAAAAAAAGATCATTGCTTATGTCCACAGTATTAGTTCTAAGAATATATTACAAGTTCTCTCAGCTCCTGACTCATATTTTTTTATGTTCGAATCATTGCCGGATAACTCCGGGGACCTCAATAAAGATACTAAATACCTTTTTCCTATTACAGAAAGAAAAGACCTGAAAGAACTTTCAGCAAAAATAAAGGAGCTGGTTAAGTTTTACGAAGTTTCTACAAAATTGCCAAAAACATTCTTCAATCTGTCACCTCCCAAAATTCCACTTCCAGCATAATACAAATTGCTTCCGGAGCACCTTGTACATTACTTCCCCAGAGATCTGATAGTAATGAATACAAGAAAGCTTATTGGCATCTTGAGAAAAGAATACAGTCTTAAAACATTGCCGTTGGACTTTTATAAGTTCAAAAGACCACTACCCCACTTCTCCAACTTATTGTTGAATGATCTTGACATAAACGTTTCTGCTCTAACCAAGGAGGATGCCAACCTTCTTATTAAGCACCTACAGAAAGACTTTAAATTCAACCTGCCTCTTGGTTCCCAATGGGTTATCCTAACTATCTTTCAGACAGGCAAAGAAAAGTTGCCAAGCAAGATTTCTGATATGGATAAGTCTATCGATATTAAAGATCATATCGACTACCGAGATGACAACTTCCTGCTGACAGTGCGAAAACTGCATAAGAGATATGAATTCTGCACTATTACAGAGGAGTGGTTCCAAGTCCCAAAGCCACCCTTACCCTTTATAGATGAGCTTAACAAAATATCAAAGAACAATCTGTCTTCAATATGCTTTCCCCTTACAGATGACAAAAATCTACTCTCATTAATTGCACAACTTCATAAAAAATATACATTTGACAGACTACTAGAGGAGTATATAGCCTTAAAGATCTACTGGAGCTCAGTTTTGATCTTATTCACTTTATCTGTTAAAATGACATCATTATCCAACTTCGATCACTCATTAAATGCAAACATACAACAAACTCCCCTACTGAACTCTCCTAATGCCCATATCAAAAACCTACTTAATATCTCAACTCTAAATGTCTGTGGATTAAACAATAAGAGCAAACTAGTAGCACTATTCCAGGATCTCAAGAATGACAGAACCATCTTGTGCTGCTCTGAAACAAAAATCTCAGAAGAAAATCCTCCCCCAAGAAGCTCAGTAACAAGCTAATCATCTCAAGCATGCCATCTAGCTCATCGAAAAATAACTCTTGTCTTATAATAGAAAAGGACCTAAGCAATCACATCTTCGAAATGTTCACTGAGAACGAATACTGGTGTGCAGTTCATCTCAAGTTCAAACCAAAAATTGATATTATTATTACTTCCATATATCTACCACACGAGCATGACGAAAGAAAGGTAGCAATGCAGTCACTAATTAGATTCATAAAAAAATTCAAGAAACCAATATATAAAATAATGGCAGGAGACTTTAATATATACCCGCTAGGCACGCCAGCCATCAATGTGCCAACAACAAATTCAAAAAAAGGATCTACAATTACCTACACGACTGGACAGATATTGTCAAAGCAATGAACAAAAAGAATGAGTACACACATATAATCCAAACAAATGCATTGAGAATAAATCAGATCTGGAGCACCAACTACTTGGCAACCAAAGTTTTAGATGCAAAAACCTTTATCTCACTATTAATTATTACAGATCACAAACAAGTGCAAAGTAATCTTCAACTAGTTTGAATACAAACTGGCAGCTTCCAAATGTCAAACAAAGATATTTAATTAGAAAAAAGCAACTGACCAGCAAAAAGCCAGCTTTAAAGAAGAAGTAGATCTCAAAATATCCATGACGATCTGTCCTTCCTGGTCTAACTTTAGCCATATTTTGACCAACGCTGCCAAAAGTAACCTTCCCCTAGTAAAGCCACAACTGCACAAAGCTAAAGAGCTGGAAGTATCAAATATTTCAATATAATCAAGCACATTAAAGGATATTAAGCGAAGAAAAAAAATGAAACCCACTAAATCAAACAGGGATTATTCTCCCAAAACATATAGTGTCTATCCACCAAAAAGTACATGGAGATGACCTGGCTTCTCAAAAATCACTAAATCACTTAAGAAGTATACTAATCAAAGAAAAATTACACAGTATCAAGGAGCAACAAGCAGGGCAAATTCACAAAGCCATCACAAACAATTTAGTCAAATTCTGGAAAAGACCCAAAATCTTCATAAAAAGAGCACTGGGTGATCTCAAACCCTCCCTGAATCTAAATATAATACAAGATAAAAACAGAGAACTAACAGATGACTCCGATTTAATCAAGCGAATTATAACAACTACTTCAAGAGTATATTTACTAAGAATAGTTTCACACTAGCAGATACATCATGGAAGAAGATTTACTTATCCATTGAAACAATATCAGCTGAAATCTACGAAGCAACCCAAGAACCTATCAGTTACAATGAGCTTATAAAAACACTTAATGAGACTCCAGCCAATAAGACCCCTGACAATACAGGAATCACATATGAAATGATTAACTATCTAGGTAACAATTTCAAGAAAACACTTCTAAAGCTTTTTAACTCGATCTTTGACAATGAACAGATTTTTCAAAACTGAAAGAAATCAACAATCGTTCTCCTGCCAAAAAAAATTGTCTGGTCTAGAAAGATTGTAAACACAAGACCAATATCCTTAATCGAATCAGTTAGAAAAATCTTCACTAAAATCATTAACACAAGATTGTCAACAGTACTTATTAAGAGCAATGTTCTATCCAAAGCCAACTTCGCAGACTTAGCAGAACAAAGCATTATGGAGCCATTAGCAATTACATCCGTAAGTCTAAACACAGCTATTAACTTTAATAGAGAACTTTGGATTGCTTCATTTGACATTGCAAAGGTCTTTGATTCAGTTAATCTCGATAGTCTTGCAGCACTCCATAGAATCAAAGTTCCTAATAAGTTGATATCCATTTTCTATAATCTCTTGTATGACCGGGAACTTACTATAACAACCAACTTTGGAAAAACAGACAATTTTAAAGTATCGAAAGGACTAGACCAAGGCGAAACCTCTCTTTACTGCTTTGAACAATCTTCTACGACTCATTAATATCCACCATTTTTGGCCATCAAAACTATCTGCAAATACCATATAATATCCTTGCATATATGAATGACGTACTTCTAATGGCAAACTCAATACCAAGACTTCAAGAATTTACTAATATATTCTGCTCTTTTCTCAGCCTTAACAATATCAAATGCAATGCAGATAAGATCATACTTATCACAACGCTAGGCAATAGCAACCCCAATAGAAACACTTCTCTCAAAGTTCTCAATATTATAATTATACTTCTTCCACACAAGTCAACAATGCACTACCTTGGCAACCATTTTTTAGGCAATATCACCAGTAATTCATTTAAACATATTCTAGTCAAAGATCTAAATCAGACTATCACAGCATGCAATAAGCAAAGTTAGAATGGGCCAATGACCAAGCAAGTAATTAACTGGATCATACCAAGTAAACTTGATTACACCTCACATTCAGTCTCACTGTCCAAGCACGAACTCACAAAAATATAAGCAAAAGTCAACCACATAATCAAAATGAAACTCAGAGTGGAGAAGACCATTTTAGATAGTGTTATTGTCACCGGCGAGTCTGTCGCTAAAACGGTTCACTCTTCGCGTGATGATAGTCCGAACGCTTGGATTTCGGTACTAAATAAGGTAAGGCTTTAACTCCGAGGCGGTTACAATTTGGCCGACTTGCACACTTGCTAATCTCTTCTTGACC
>CAJVPV010003014.1:0-11959 GCA_910591835.1 Acaulospora morrowiae | reverse complement strand
CCCAATGCAACAGTGTTCCTTAAAGTCTTTATGTCCTTTGGGTTTAAAGCTTATTTGCCTTAGAGAATAAAGAGAGAGAAACGCTTCTTGAGAGAAGATTTCCTAAAAAGGAAATTTTCAAAAAATCAGCGGTGAACGGGTGAGAGTTTTTTTTTCTGGTTTGACTAATAAGGATTGCATATTACTAAAATTTATAAATTCTTAATATAATTAATTAATTAATATTAAAACATATAAATAATTAAATTATAATATAATTATTTTTGAAAATTTTTTTTTAGTAATGATATAAACAATAAACAGTAAACAATCAGCAAGAATCTCTTCTTGAAAAAGAAGTTTATCTTAGTTTACTATAGGATGCAAGGGGTCAATTAACTCTTACTAAAAGAGTGAATGTTTTAGAAGTAACAAAAACCTCTTTAATTAAACCTTTTGCTTTATTAAGTGAAATCTATATAAGTAATCTCTAAACAAAAAAAAATCTTTTTATTTATCCTTATATAAAACCTATTCAAAATATTATACTAACATTCATTTTTCTTAAATCCATATATATATTAAGAAACAATATTTTATTTTTTTAGAGTTTTTGTTTTTTGCTAATGATAATTAGTACCAAGTTAATGAATACAATTTTCTGGTTAGTTATCAGTTCTTGTTTATTCACATATACAAAAACCTAAAATCAATTTACTCTATCAAAAGATTTACAACTCACAAAATACTAATCATATTTTGTATAATCCAATTATATTAAAACAATATAACAACTTACTACAGAGAGTACCCATATTATTGTGGACACTTTTTATTATATAATAAAATAAATTAATTAGCAAAAAAATTTTTTTTGGGAGGTTATTTCAGTAAATAAACATTATTTTTTTATTTGATTTGTGTATATAAAGACATATATTGTAAAAGAAATAATATCTCTTGGATGCATTGCATACAACAAATTAAATGCTAGCTTGCCTACTTGTACCATATTAACTAATATCATAAAAAATTTCAAAAGCAATATTAAAATATCAAATATGGGAGTAGCGGCTATACTTATCTATTTGAAAAGTTGTTTGGTGAAATTTTTTTTTTGAATAAAAGAAATTGAAAAAAAAAAATTAAAACTAATTAAAACTAAAACTTTGTCAAATAAACTATAAGATCTATAAGTAGAAAACCAATTATTTTCTCAAGAAAACCTCCAGATAGGCTTATTGTCCCATTTCTCTGGCTCTTTGATTACCATAGATAGTAGAGTACATGTGATGTTGTTTGTTGTTAAAGTTGTTATTGTGGCACAAAACCGGTTTGAGCTGGCACAGTTTTTGTTTTGATTTTTATGTGAAATCTGATTGGATGATTGGAGGGCACTAATTATCTGGAAGAGGCAAACTGGTTTCAATTTTTTGAGTGAAAATTTTTTGAGATTGAAAGTGGCACAGTAAATATTATTGCAAAAATATTGTATGTGAAAGTTAACTTGAAACAAACAGTAAACCCACTAACTCTATTTAAGTGTATATTTTGGAAAGTGTATGATTTAGCAAGTATGATGATAATAATGTAGATGGTTTTTATGATATAATAAGGATAAGAAGGGATGCAAGAGAACTGAAGAAAAAAGAACTGCCATAGGCCTTTCCTTATGTAATTAAAGGATAAGCAAAATTTTCAAACATGAATAGATTTCGACCAGAGGTCTTATCCCACTGTACCAGTTGTCTTGAAGGTTCTTGAGTTCTTGAGCTGGGGCTTACTTGTGATAAAGAGTATAAAACATTTTTTCTTATTTAAAATTACTATAAAAGAAAAATTTTTAACAAAACAAATGCAATAAACAAAAAAATTTTTTATTATACTAAGTAAATATTTTTATATGTTAAAGTATATTATATTTAAATTTTATGTGATTGTAATGATTCATTTGGAATTTATAATCAAAAAACCTTTGTGTTACAAATTACGATCAAACTGAAATTACAAATCGAATAAAAATTTTTTTTAAAAAAAAAAACTCAAAGCTAATATATATACAGTATATATATACATATATATTTTTTAAAAAAATTCAAGCTAATATTAAGTCTTAGTACTTTGTAGAGTCTCTGTTAGCAGCAATGCAAGCTGCAATATGATCTGGTATACTATCCACTAATTGGTAGCAAATTTCTAATGAAATGTCTTTCCAGACTTGTTTAACAAGAATTTCGAGATCAGCAAGGTTACTAGACTTTGATTTGCAATATACAGATATCTTGACCTCATGCTAGAGATTTTTGATAGGATTTAAATCAGGACTCTAGGCAGGCCAGTCTAATACTCTGATCTTGTGATCTTCAAAAAATGTAATGGTAATTTTCGAAACATGGGGTCTTGTGTTGTCTTGTTGAAATAAAAGACAACCACAATCCGTATTTTTCAGATATTTTTTTAAGGTGAATATGGCATATTTGCGCAAAATCCCAATATATAAAGCCTAGTAACATTATTAATTAATGGAACTAGAGAGCCAGTTCTGTATCAAAAGAAGTAGCTCCAGAATATATAGCTAGAGTTTCGTTTAATGGTATAGCTTAGGCATTCAGCATCCCATTTCTTATGTGGTTTATACCAAATCTGGAAAAAAACTTGTTGAAAAAGCCAAATAGATGTTTTATCTAACCAAAGAATATATCTAAAGTATCAAGCAGTCCGGTCCCTGCGAGCAAAACATTAAATAAGCCTGTTCAATACATTAATAATAGAGATTAGTAGTTTTAGACATGCAATGCAAGACCTTAAATTTTCTTTTTTTAAGGTGTGACGGATAGTGTTTTTTGATATATAAAGTTTGGTTTAAGCAGTAAAAGTAGTGGCAACTTGGGTAGCATTTAAACAATAGTTTCCATTAGTCACAAAAGTTTTAAAGGTAGAATGATCAGAAGTGATAAAAAGCAGCGGATGTCCAAGATGTTATTTTTGCGGTTTAGTGGTTCTTGTCTTATGATATTTACCTATAATATTTTCTACAAAAAACTTTTTACAGTCAACATTAATAGCGATAGCACAATATGAGTCATCTCTAAGGTAATCATAGATAATAGCTCCTTTTTGTACAATAATCAAATTTTTTTTACTACTTATTAAATTTGATTTTTGTTTTTTTAGCTAAAAAAGGATAAAAATGTGATTTTTTTTTATTCAAAAAGATTTAAAAAATTATAATACAAATTAATACATTTTTATTTATATTTATATTAAATAAAAAATAAAAATAAATTGATAAATAATTAAATAAATAAATAATTAATTAATTACATAGTTATAGTTTTTTGATTTTTGATTTAACAATAATTTATGTTTTTAAAGTTTTTTATTATAGATTTTGAGTAAATCATTTTAATTATTTGAAATTTAAATATAATATGCTTTATAGTATATAAATTTAATTTTGTTATAATAAATTTAATTTGTTTTATTAAAAAATTTTTTATTGTATAATAAAAAGTATCCACAATAATATGGATACTCTTTATAGATTGAACAAATGTATGATCAGTACTCTGTACAAGTTTTAGTAATCACAATATATAATAATCCATTACAATAAAACAACAAACATTTGGAATCTATTTCAATTATCCTATTATAATACTATAATACAGTCATATTACATATCAATAATATGTCACAAAAATTATTTAATCAAACCAATCAAGTTATATGTAACTTGCAAGATACTATTATTCAATCAAACCACTTATTTTATATTCAAAAACCACATTTAATAAAAGTTTCAATATTTTTTTAACATATCTTCTTTTCACTATTTTTTTTATAAAATTGGTAATCTTGTCCCAAATGTTTTTATTTTTTATTTTTCTTAGTAGATAATTTATTTTTTTTTTCTGTTCAAGATTTTTTGAAAATATATTTACTATAATAGGTAATAAACCAATATGTATAGCCATATATTTCATATTTCACTATTGATTATGTAACATTTCATTTTACTCTATTAATAAAAATCATAAGAAATGTCACATCTTAATATCAAAAAATAATTTTTTGAGAATTTTGAAAATTGAATTAATAGCAAATTATTTATATTACATATACTGTATATTATAGATCTTTCTTTATATAATTAAAAAATAAACAAGATTTTCAACTTAAGTAGGCTTTAATTAAAAATTTTATTCTATTATATTAATTGCTTTTGATATTTTTAGGTTCGTATACTAAGACTTATTTACAATAAAGAATATAAATCATTTTTCTTTAATTAAAATTACTATAAATTAAAATTTTTAAATAAAACAAATATAATTAAGAAAAGTTTTTTTAAATTTTTAAATTTCTTTTTTTTTTTGTAAATAAATATAATTTTTTTATTTAATTTATATAATAATATAGATTATATATTTTCCTTTTTACACCTTAACTTTGAAATTCAAATCTTATATTTTAAGAAAAAAAATTTCTTCTTGCAAAAATTGGATATATATATTTTTACACATGATATTCTAATATGCTTGATATATTGTATTTCTTTTGCATTTCATTTTTACATACAGTACATGTATAACCACTTCTCTTTTTTAACATTATATTTACATCGAAAGAATTTTATACTTGCTGATAAGTGTTCTAATTTTTGAATATATTTACCCAGTATATGTCATTATTATTTTTATTAAAAATTTTTTTGAGAAATTCTTGGTTCAATTAAGGGTGCTCTCAAGTCTCGCTCAATGGATCGGTGGATCGGAGATAAAAATTTAATTAGTTGGAAATTACAAAATGAATTGCAATTTCGATGAACGAATCAGCAAGATACATTTCTTCAAAAATTTACTATTGATAAGGAAGGGTCGCTCGAGCATTACCTTTACATTTTTTTCATATTAAACATAATAAACAATGAATTCTCAACAAATTTCTAACCGGTCTAATCAATTGATTGAGATGCTAGAGAACAATCTAATTGGAGGAAATAAAAAATTCATTTATTTGACTGTATAACCCGTGGGAAGTCTAACCAAAAAACACTCGCACATACCGCATTTTTACAACAGCAGTGTCTGTGCACCACCAAGAATCGCACACTACACATTGTATGCGGTAAGGACATACTAGCTCGCAAATGGGTCTGATTTTATACTACAAAGGTTCTTCCGGGATTAGTTAGAGTAACGGTAAGAAACAAGCCAAAAATAACAAATAAATAAATAAATAATACTCTGCATAGATACGGGACTTCCTTGACCATGCTCGTAAATAAAGAGTTTTCGGAAATGTTTTTCGTTTTGTTTAGGTTGCACGGATTTAATAAGATAAGCGAATCAGGTCCACGTTTCTTTATAGAATCGTTTCCGTTTTTCAAGATAGTATGACAGTTGATTTTTCTAGTAATCGTCCAGAAAGGTGAAGATGTTCGTTTGGGATCGAAATGAAAATGTGCTCGTCAGTTTTTTTTTTACGCGATCTTCGGAAAGTTTTAAATAGTGTCGTACCCTTCCTCTGATCAATCTAATCTTAAATTCAAACGATTTAAAAAGAAAACAGTTTATTAAATGACCGTATAAAGTTACCGTTCTTCTAGTGGAATCTACATTCGGATTTCACATCATACAATTTATAATTGTCAGATAATTTATAAAAGCACCAGGGAATTAAAAAGTTTTCCATAATCAACACACATAACGTAACCATATTCAATATTATAATTCTCTCTGAACTATAATTATCATTCTTTTAATATTTTCATTAGTGTAAATGAAGGATAAATGTTTTTTCACAGACGCACCATTCAACAAGAATGTCTTAAAATCTTTAAAAAATTTTTTTACGAATTCTTCAACCTCTCAGTCGATGATACACACCGAAAACACAAGGTGCAATAATAAATCGTCAAGAAAAAAAGCCGAAAAAACGAAACCACCGGATTTTCGATACGTCAACGGCAGGCGATATCATAATGAGCCTGAAGTTCCATATTGGCTTCCCTCAGATTTGGATGAAATTGACCGACAACAACAGCAACACTACTGTGGAAAACATATTTTTGGGAGTAACATTTCGGCCCCCGTGGAAGAATTTTTAATAGACGGGTGTAAGGTGTTGGATGTTGGGTGTGTATCTACGAAAATTAAATGAAATTAATGTATAATATTACAACATGAAATAGTAATTAAGTTTTTAATTTGGACTTGAAAGATGTGGCGCAGGAATATGGTTGTTAGAGATGGCCACCGAATACAAGAAGTCAAAGTTCTTTGGAGTGGACATGTCGCCTGTATTCCCAACCCACATTAAACCTTTCAACACTAACTTCATTAAAGCCAACATGCTGAACGGGCTAACGTTACCATCAAATGAGTTTGATTACATTCATATCTCGTTCATGAATGATTCTTTCACCAATGATCAATGGCAGAACATTGTGGTATCAGAATAACCCATCTCTTACATCAGCTTTTCATTCGTTCTCTTTCACATTTAATTCTTACCCTCTTGAATACGCACATTGAATCAGATCCCTGAACTAGTCCGTCTTCTAAAACCCGACGGATGGCTAGAGTTCTACGATTTTGATACCATTCAACTAAATGGAGGCCCGTTAATTGAACGTTTTTTCAGTACTACACGACAATTATTACGTGATGTCGGCGTGGACCCTAGAGCACCAACTCTTTTCAAACAATGGTTATCACCTTATACATGCCTGAAAGACATTAACGAGCTTTCGGTAAATCCATGTATGGGAACTTGGAAATGCGAGGTGGAAAATACGAGTAATATTGGTGCTGGAGGAGATAATAGCACAAAAACAAGGAAACAACATAAGAACGACAATTTCTTGGGTAAAAGTGTTGATGTAGTAAGGAAAGAGGTGAAGGCTAGAGGATTGGTTAGGGAAAATTGTAAATTGTTTTATGTTTTATATGCTGAGGAGTTATCAAAATTAATGGGGATATCACAAGAGAACTATTTGAAATTACTAGAGGAATGTTTTGAGCAAGAAATGGAAAAATATGAGACGAGGATGGTATTCACAAGGGTGATATGTAGGAAAAGTGAAGTGTAATTCATAAGGGTATTGGGGAAATACGAAAATTTTATGGCATCATTTAGACTAATGCAAATAAGAAAAATTTATTTATCTAGAAAATATACACTAAGATTAAAAAAATAAAAATTGATTTTTTAAAACAAACGATATTAGCAACACGATAATTTCAAAACTTTTTAATTACGGTATTTAAAAACATATTAGAGTAAATAAATAGAATTTCAATATTTTTTTAATAAGTATTTGAAAGGATCTTTTTATTAGTATTTTAATAATAATATAATTTGATAAAAATGTTGTATTGATTTTTTAAAAAAATAAAGTGGTTTTCAAAAATATTTTTGTGTATATAGATATATAAGATATTAAATTTAAAAAAATCAATTCAAAATTATATTTTTATGTTATTTGAATCTTTATAATTCAAGTTTTAAAGTTATATATAATGAAATTGAAAATAAAAATAAAAGCGTTTTATTAATTTTAATAAACATGATTTTTTGCTTTTGAATAGAAAATATTAATTTTATTTATATATTTAATACCAATTTTTTATTTGAATTTATTATTAAACTTAAAAATAAAAAAATCTTTTATTAAAAATATAAACAGTTACAGTATATATTTTTTAAAAATTTAAAAAAATGAAATTCATACTGTATTTTTAATATAAAATTAAAATAGATATAGTATATTTTATAAAACTTTTGTATTTTTTTTTTTTTTTAAAAAAAACATTTTTAAAATTATTGAATTAAAACTTACTGTATATGCTTATAAAATTTTTAATGAAATTCGTATTTCTACTTAATTTTTAAATTTGATCGCAAAATCTTTTTTTAAAAAAATATTTTCGTATAAAACTTACAGTATATTTATTTTTATATTACTTAAACATAGAAAATTCGATTCATAAAAAAAATAAATTTCTCTTATTTTAATACAACAAAAATAATAATAAACATTTTATGCGATGCTTTATGGATTAGATATATAATAATAAAAAATTTTTTTCTTTAAACAAAAATCATTTTGCTTGATATTTCTAAATTTTTTAATTTATGAATATAAAGTATACTGTTTTG
This sequence comes from Acaulospora morrowiae, assembly GCA_910591835.1. NCBI lineage: Eukaryota > Fungi > Glomeromycota > Glomeromycetes > Diversisporales > Acaulosporaceae > Acaulospora > Acaulospora morrowiae. Next base: position 3,814 of record CAJVPV010003014.1, on the reverse strand, counting down.
TTCAAATATTTGATAAATACATGTATTAATTAAATAATATTTTTTAAAAGGAAGAATTGGAAAATAAAAATGGATGATTCAAGATTTTATCATGAAAATTTTTTGTTAAAAATCAAAGTAATATGTATGCACCGCATATCTTGTACACTTGATTTTAATAATCAATTTCTTAACGAAATCATTGACCCAGCAGCAACTGAAAAAAAGAATTCTAATGATATGTTTTTTTATATTATGACCAAAAATGACTCATCAAATATTTCCTTTTAACGTTCATCTTATAACGCCCATATAATACATAAATGATGAGATTTTTACAAGTTTAACATAATTCTTCGAAAAAATTTATTTGGATGTGTTGCGAAGCCAATTATGTATACTGTATACACCGGTTAAAAAAAAAGAGAGAAAAGAAAAAGAAATCGTAAATTTCGTGTCGCCATCTTTAGGTTTTATCAATTTTTCCCTGTTTATCTATGATGTAATTATTTGTTTCTTTGCCTTACCTAATTATTTATGATATCCGCTTTACAGGAACCTATGACTGTAGAATATAAATTTTCTTGTTAAACGATCTCAAAACGGTATACGATCAGATATTTTAAGGGTGTTTATCAATGCTAGTGTCGGAGCTCATTTAAATTCTATCCAGGAATTTGAAGGTTTTAAGTTCATTATGTCGATTATCATTTCTTATAGTAGAGGAAGAAGAAATTCGCGATGAACTACGGTAATGGGCTTTCAGATTTAGATTTTAATTAAACCAATTTTCACTTAAGATAACGGATTTATTAACTATTTTTAATTTATAAAAACAAAGAACTCAAATTGGTGGTCCTATCTGTAGGAAATTGATCCGGTTTTTTAGATTAATAATCAAGTTGCGAGCCAGAATAACTGTACTCCGCGTTCTCTTGCAGAGCTAATTTAAAAAAAAACCGGTCCGCAATTTACAGCTTATTGCTGTATTATGGCGTAAGAAAAAAAAAAAAAAAAAGAAAAAAAATTTTTTTTTCTTTACTTTTTATCTGTTTGTTACCGTTTTATGTTTTATGTATGTATAATTGATGTATAAAAATAAAAATTATGCGTAATTGGGGTATGGGTCAGTTTGGGTCCGGAGACCGGAGAATTGATTGTGTAATTGCTCAAATAGCCAAATAGCAAAAATGATATTCCGAATCTTGATGAGTCAAATATACTGTATATGTGCACGGTATTATTATATGTATATAAAAAAAAAAAAAGCAAAAAAAAAAAAAATTTTTTTTGATTTATCGCTATATAATTAGCACTCTTATTATTATTATTATTATCATTATTATTATTATTATTAAATATGAAAAAGAGATCGTATATATACACATATAGTATAATCAATTCACTAGCGCATTTATAGTTGCCCAAAAATTTTTTAAATATATTGCATTCATTTATATACAAATATGCCTTCCCGCTCAACACACTACTACCCTCTATTCGCCAATATAAATAGGATCATAACACTATATATGTATTTAAACAATTCTCTTTTCCAGAAAAATAAGCATTTCACCATTAAATCGCAGATTCTTTTTCACATATACATTTGCATCTTGCTTTTCACATATACATTTGCATATTCTTTTTCTTTCATATATACATTGCAAGCCTTTTTCTTTTATCTTTGGTCTTTCAAGCATCTACAGATGTCCGACACTGACGTTAACACAGAATTCATCGCAAAAGTGGAACGATCAAAGCTCTTCCCCTGCCCACTGGAGGTGGATGAGCTTGAGGTTGATTCCAAATGTACACAGGGAAAACAAAAAAATCCACCTAGATGGATGAACAGCTACATCGTTTTTCGAAGAGCCCTTGGTCTCTTGTTAAAGGGTGCCAAAATGGATGGTAAACAATTGACACTTTTGGCAAGAAAAATGTGGAATGAATCGAGTGAATGTGAGAAGGAAGAATACAAGAATATTTCTCTAGAATTAAGGGAACGTCATAGAAAACGTTACCCCGAATTTGAGTATGGGGCCAAGAGAAGATCGATAAAATTAGAATATGTGAACATGAACGCCAAAAGCTATGAAAAATCGGAGAGAAGAAAGAAAAAGAAGAAGCAAGAGAAGAAGGAAGAGAAGAATGTCAAACCATATATTATCTCGTGTCCTGACAATGTAAGCGAAGATGTTTGCTTGAAACCTTATTGTGAGCTCAATTTCGATGGCTTCGATGACAACGGATTAAATGAAGATTACTCTCAGCCCTCAATCGGACCGAGCAATTATCCTTTTTATCAGGGTGAGTTGATTGTGGTCCCTCAGTATCAACTTCAAAATAACGAGCTCTATAGCTTTCCTTATGTCGAATTCTACTTCGGAACGCAATGTTCTTTGACGCAACTTCACGAAGACTTTGTGAGGGAAAATACAATTTGCAGATGATGGAGACGATCATACAATAATACAATAATAACATTTACCTATACCATAGGGAGTAGTCTATATTGCAATTGTAACAATAGCGCATGTTTATATTGATTTCCTCTGGTTGTATTTTTATTTTACTTCATTGTGTATAATCATATAACCATTGTCTATACCTTTCTTTGGCAATGGAGTTTTTATTTAGATTAAATAAAATAAATTTATCAATAAGAATTATCGAATGTTAATAATAAAGTTTTTCGATTTCAAAAAAAAAATTTTTTTCGAGGGGAGGGAAATTAAATCACAATGATATACAATTGATGTGTTACACATCGGTCGGTCATATTACCCCACTAAAATCTTGAAACGGACTACTGCATCGTGTTTGAGCGCGTGATTTCAAGCAATAACTATCGGCCAAACAAATTTTCTTTGTTATGTGTCATGTCATGGGGCCATCATATGAACTCAAGAAATACCGTGTACAATTGTTTGTATGCTCTTGAAAAAAAAAAAGTTGAGCGTACGGCATAAAGGCATTGAATGGCATTGTATGGTACATTCTTTCCCAAAAATAATTATCAATTGACTATTGTGTTCTAAAACATATAATGGATACGCTCACGCGACACACCACGCGCGTTTTATGCTCTTCGTAAATCAAACAAACATTATTTCCGTTCACGCGAAGTTTACATTTGTGATTCATTAGTAATACATGATAATTTCATTTAAAGAGGACCGATAATTTTAAAAAAAAAAGCAAAAATCCCTCAAATGTTTTATTTAATGTTGAAAAAAAAAAAAAAAATCCGATAAACTTGCAGCTGATATAAAAGATTATCATATATTATCATGTGAAAATTACATTTTTTTTCACGTGAAAAGAAGAAAAAAAAAAAAAGTAAATAAATGCCCCGACTCGATCTTTCGTCTGTTAGATCTAACTTCAAATAAACTGAAATTTTATCCCACCAAGTCATAAACATGAAGGACGGATGCTTCCTCAAGTCTCTAGCGAGGTCTCACTCAAAGTCTCGATAAATACTCTTTCACCACTCTTTACGTCTCAATAAATGAAGCCTTTCAAGTATTGACGATGTCTTCTTCACAATGTCTTCTTGGATGGTATCCCCGGGTTTCAACATGTCTTCTCCCAGGTCTTTTACCTCAAATATCGGTTATCGATTGCCATGGCAACCATCAGGGTCGCCCAGTTGGACGAGAAATTCTGTAGTCATGTCGGTGTTCACACGACTGTCAAAAGTACTATTTACCGGAATCCCGTTTATTATCTCTGTTACGTGAGAGGGCCATTCATAGGTAAGTTGGTCAGGTTCATTGAATTCCCCGCCAAAATATAGGAAGTTGTCTTGACCAATAACAGGTGCCCCCCC
>CAJVPV010003013.1:0-11963 GCA_910591835.1 Acaulospora morrowiae | reverse complement strand
ATATATATAATTAAGATGTATAATGATTTGGGATACTCAATATCTAAAAGAAGTTCATACCTTGATATTCAACAAATATTCCATAATAATCCGAAAAGTTTCGACCATTGTGGACTTCAAGCGTAACAGTAGTTCGGGATCTAACTTGGATTTAGTAGGATCCGTAGAATTCCCATTTTCGTTAATCTCCAGGGAGCTTTCGATCTGTGATAAGTGTTCTATCGATTTCTCCAAAATAGTATAGCATGCCGGTAACATAACTTCGTGGCGTTCAACAGGCTTAAAATCTTTTTTCTCCAGCTTATCGGAAATTTCGTCTAGCATTAGACGAATTTCAACACATGCTAATTGTACTACTAAAACAGCAAATTTAAAATCATCGATATTTTCGACTACTGAGTGGTGATCTTTCTTTGATGAGATATTCGGGGTAAACAACCAAGTTGCATCAAAATAATGAAGTAACAACATAATAAGAGAAAGAGCTTTATCACGCTGCTCGCTTCCTAAAATAAAAGAAATAATAATAATTTTTTTTTACAAATTAATTGGTAAGGAAAAATGATATTTGCGTACGGAAAATTACCTATCTTGCTTCTTAAAATATCTCGCAAACCATACTTCGCATTTTGCAGCCAGACATTTGTCTGCGATTCATCCTTAAGAACCATCTCCTGTGCAACCTAACACACCGGTAAATGAGAAATATTATATTGATTTCTTCCTGATGAATAAAGTGTTGTACTACTTTCCTCTAGATACATACTTGATCCGTCATATGCGTAAAAATTTGCACAAAAATGTCAAGACAATTAAATTTGAACATCGTCTGGTCGGTTCGTAAAATTTCAGATAACTCTCCGAATGTCGTAAGTAAAAATGTTTGAATGATTTTTGAATCAAAGAGATGGTAATCCGCTATGACACTGGTGGTGGTGTAATAAATTACTTGCAGAGACATGTCCCGCGTTTCTAGTGTTTATTTTTTGTGTTGGAATAATCAACTTTAATAATTATTTTTTAAAAAAAAAAAATTAACGAAATGATTTACCATTTGTAGAAGATTTTGCGCGCTGCAAAACGTTTGAAACAACTTTGTTGTTAATGAATTGAGTTAAGCCTTGTTTCGCTGAAGCTAACCTCAGAAGGATCTTTAAAATATCCTGAGCTAATTCTTCGTTGATGCTAAAAGCATTTGACAGAACATGAGTGCATAATTGACGTCAAAGACATGAAAGATACAAGAAAACCAAATACTTTGTAGGTAAAAGTGTCGATAAAGTTGGAATGCGTGCATGAATCTGTTTTTTCGTCAGCAATTCGTCCATAGCGCAGAAACAAGATAATATGTGAACAGCTATCGTTTTCAAGGTATAGTCTGGCAAATTTTCTTCCGTAAAACGTTCTATTGACAGAGTAAATGGTAGGTATCTTCGAGATCAACTTATGAAAAGGTTAATAGTGCGCTGTACTTTCATAAAGTAAAAGTACCGGTCCTCATTAAACGTTCCAAAAACTTGAAATCAATTGCATCAAAAATAATCTTTGTAGTTTCTTCATCTTGCTGTAAAAGTCGCGGCAAAAGCATAAGCGCGACGAATTTTGCGTCGTCAGAAGAGGACGGACTTAATAATTCGAGACATCTTGTAATTTCATTTCGACGTTCTTGGTTATTTGATTCGCTCATTTTTTTTTAAATTTAAAGAGGTTCTAGCTTGTGAAACGATCAATTACACGTGCTAAAATTATGCCTTTATTTGTTTACATCATTCCTTATATAGAAGGAGTCTAATTCAAACGATCATTTTATCACATGATCATTTTAGAATTAGTTTCCTATTCGAGCAATTTATCAATCACTTGAAAAACTTCATACTCTTGGACGTTATACCCGACATATTGCGAATCAGCTCCTGGGAGGATCGCAACTTTATAATTTCGCTGCTTGCAATAGTTGTTACTCCCATTCTGAATATAAATATCGAATAAACTTAAATCCCTTTGATCACCAAATACTGGACCGTGTGTCTTCCAGCAAGCAATTCCTTGACCGGAGGCGTGTCGACTAAGAACGGGATCGTGACCATTCCGATCTCCTAAAGAAAAGATAAAGCACCCAACACCGCTCTCACTCCGCCCCCTGCTGTGCCAGCTCGCTAGCGAATATCCACCAATTATTTGGTCATTCTTGTTAGTCTTAATAACTATGACTGTAGGACCTTTGTCGTCACAGATTCGATGAAAATTATCCGCGGTAAAACCATCACGGGAACCGCGACAAATAAGATTGTATTTGTGGGTAATAGGAACTAGAGACGTTTGAGCTGTATCATTTCCATTGATCCAGGAGTCAATTTGACGTATATCAGAATATTTTAAAAGAGTCGAATCTAAGGATCGAGAAATCGATTCACCGTGACTTCGTTCGAGGAGATAATAGCGAACGAGATCTTGGTGTAGCGTGCCAGGCAGTAATTTAACATATGGTAGGATTTTTTTATAAAAATCGGCCGAGGAAATATTAAAGAATTGTATTTTAGATAAACATCGGCGTAGTAAAGTTTCGAGAGCCGTAAAATCGCTGTCGGTCCATTGAGCATGGTTTGGAGACAATGAGTCTATCTGAGCGATTCCCCATCTAAGAACATTATCCCAGATTTCAATTTCTTCTATTTCGAGATCGTCCCTGCCAATAAGAGAAACCAAATTATCCTCACTAAGGAAGGGAAAGTCGTCGGCCTGGAACATAGCGGCAGGATTTGAAGCAGAACGAACGGTACAATATTCTTGAAGTCTCTTGAAATTCTCATGTTTGAATACAAATTGGATTACAGTAGCAAAGTTTTTTTGGAGCAATTCCTTGCGATGTTCTACCAAGAAGCTTTGGATGTATTGGATAAGATCTTCTAGGAGAAGTTCATCCGCTGCAGCTAAGATTTCAAGGATCTCGGAAATGTTTTGATCGTCTAAGGGAATTGCGCCAGTATATATAAATCTAAAGATCACAAGCAATTGTTAAACATTTATTTTTCTTAATATACTAACACAAAACCCACCTAAGAATTATCTCGAAAATGCGTGGAGAAATATTCGGTTTAACAAGCTTGATGTCATTTCCTTTTTTACGTTTAACCCATTCATTCTTAAGTTCCGAGGCAAAATGTGGGGAACGTGCAAATAACAAGCCCGAATGCGCAGAAAAAGTCTTGGTCTCAGGTGGTTTACCAACTTCAATGAAAACATCGGCAAGTTGCGGATCGTGAAAAAGCTTGGAAAAGTTCTGTGATAGATCCGCTAGCAACTTAGGATCCGTCATTTGAAATATCGGTAAATGGAACGCACTGAACCATTTAAAAAGTCATTTGTTGGTTGTGCCTTGATGATGTATTACGTGATACGAATTCCATTAAACTTGTTAAAGCTGTCTCCAAGCCATATTAATTTGACTTTATTGGTCAAACACACAACGGTACTATGTTTCTAAAGAAGTAATGAATTATATACATGTACGTTAAACCCATTTATCTGAGGCACTTCCTTAACATTCACCGTGCTAACCATTACTGTTTATGAATGTGACAGAAAAAATTTGGTTAACAACGTATTCTTACCATCCTTCTCTTTACAAAAAAAAATTTTTTTAAAGTTGAACCTGAAGATAAACAACCTTATGAACAATTAAACCATATCGATATGGATTCGTCTTATACTTGGGCTGAAATTAATTACTAAAAAATATTACTTATATTATAATATATATACAGTATATACAGTATATTTATATTTAATATCAAGCGTAGGTTAGCGTTTGCCATATAATAACTTTAATTTACAAAAAACTTATTTAATTGATTAATTAATCTTACAGTAATTATTGTTATAATATTGTTTTTTTAAAAAAGAAAACTAATATATCTAGGTCAATATCCTAAGGTTACTGCATTAATCTGATACAGTGATTTTAATTTGCAGAGGTCTAAAAACTTGCATTAGAACCAAATGTATAAAAAGAATTTTTTCTCTTCTGGCAAAACTTTATATATAATTGATTACAAATAAAAAAGCAATTATTATTATTTGTTAATAAATAATTTTTTCTTTTTTTTCTTAAGGTCACTTAAATTTTTATTCTTTTTTTATATTCTTTTATTAATTTCATAATTTATTATTATTATATTTTTAATTAGACAAATAACTTTACTCAATTAAAAATATACCTATTTGAAAATATAGATTTTTCTTAAAAATTTTTTTTTGTTTACTAAAACTTGTTTTAAAAAAAATTAAGCTAATATTATTTTTATTAAAAAATTTAAATAATAAATTTATTGCTTTTAAATTATAGTATATCTCGATAATTATATATTTAATTAATAGAATGCAAGGAAATTGTTAAAAACAAAATTTGGTTAACAGTATTAATTATATAAAAATTTGTTTTTGCTAAGAATTTAACTTATTTTTTTTTTTACTTCAAATCAGACTATATATCATTTATGTTTATTAACCCATTAAGAATTTAAACCATTAATTAACAATTAAATATATATAATTATACAAATAATTTATTATTTTTTTTAAGAACTAAAGTACAATACACATATGGTTTTTATTGTTAAATCAGTTAAGATACAAATATCTATATATAAACAGTCTATTAACTATTGCTAATATTAACTTACATTACCATCTCTTTTTACCAAAATGTCAACTTATATCTCATGGGTGGATCCATATTTTTGTGCTATAATTTTTTACTTGTAAAATATAAAATAAGAAAAATTCCATCCAACAATTAAAAAACCTTTTCAATAATCTTTTTTTGGCTTATGACCCAATTATTTTCCACAAATAAATCACTAATCTAAATATATTAACATCAAATAAAATAGTGAAAGTCTATAATTATATAAATAATTTCATTTAATATATTTAATATTAACTATACATATAATAAAATTTAATTGATTATAATAGAATTAATAAAATTAAATTATATAATAACTAATTTAATAGGTTTATTTCAAATTTTAATTATATTTAATTAATAAATTTTTAACAAAAAGCATTTTATTTTGAAAAAATTTTGTAACAAAAATTTAAAAGATCTACAGTATTATTGCACAATAATGTTATCATATATTGTATATAATACTGACCTTTTATAACCTATCACTAAAACTTTAAAGAAAAGGAAGCAACCAATTAACCTTGCTTTAGAAAGGAGTTTTTATTCTTGATAATAATAAAGAAAAAAAAAAAAGTTCTTAAAAGAAAAAACTAATTTGGCAAACCCTTTATAACTTGTCTTGTTAAATAAATAAAAATTTAATTATATTTATTTTTATAAAATTGATTTTATATCTGGAAAAATACTTTCCACATAAAATATTTAATAACCTTGGACAAAGGTTCTTTATAGGATAATTGCTATTGTGTCTATTCGAGCAATTTATCGACCACTTGAAAGACTTCATATTCTTGGACATTATATCCAACAAAGCCTAGCTCAGCTCCCGAGAGAATCGCAACTTTATAACTCTGCTTCTTAGTATAATTGTTGCTACCATTTTGAATACGTTCATCAAATAAGACTAAATCCCTTTGATCTCCAAATACTGGACCGTGTGTCTTCCAGCAAGCAATTCCTTGACCGGAGGCGTGCCGACTAAGAATAGGATCGCGACCATTCCGATCTCCTAAAGAAAAGATAAAGCACCCAACACCGCTCTCACTCCGCCCCCTGCTGTGCCAGCTCGCTAGCGAATATCCACCAATTATTTGGTCATTCTTGTTAGTCTTAATAACTATGACTGTAGGACCTTTGTCGTCACAGATTCGATGAAAATTATCCGCGGTAAAACCATCACGGGAACCGCGACAAATAAGATTGTATTTGTGGGTAATAGGAACTAGAGACGTTTGAGCTGTATCATTTCCATTGATCCAGGAGTCAATTTGACGTATATCAGAATATTTTAAAAGAGTCGAATCTAAGGATCGAGAAATCGATTCACCGTGACTTCGTTCGAGGAGATAATAGCGAACGAGATCTTGGTGTAGCGTGCCAGGCAGTAATTTAACATATGGTAGGATTTTTTTATAAAAATCGACCGAGGAAATATTAAAGAATTGTATTTTAGATATACATCGGCGTAGTAAAGTTTCGAGAGCCGTAAAATCGCTGTCGGCCCATTGAGCATGGTTTGGAGAAAGTGAATCTATTTGAGCGATTCCCCATCTAAGAACATTATCCCAGATTTCAATTTCTTCTATTTCGAGGTCGTCCCTACCGATGAGGGAGACTAAATTGTCCTCACTAAGTAAAGGAAAGTCGTCAGCCTGAAAAATAGCGGCAGGATTTGAAGCAGAACGAACGGTACAATATTCTTGAAGTCTCTTGAAATTCTCATGTTTGAATACAAATTGGCTAACGGTAGCGAAGTTTTTTTGGAGCAATTCCTTGCGATGTTCTAACAAGAAGCTTTGGATGTATTGGATAAGATCTTCTAGGAGAAGTTCATCCGCTGCAGTCAAAATTTCAAGAATCGAGAGAATGTTTTGATTTTCTAAGGAAACTGCGCCAGTATATATGTATCTAAAGATCATAAGCAATTGTTAGAAATTATTTTTTTTGGTATTATTAACATCAAACACACCTGAGAACTATCTCGAAAATGCGTGGAGAGATATTTGGTTTAACAAATTTAATCTCATTTCCTTTTTTACGTTTAACCCACTCATTCTTAAGTTCCGAGGCAAAATGTGGGGAGCGTGCAAATAACAAGCCTGAATGCGCAGAAAAAGTCTTAGTCTCAGGTGGTTTACCAATTTCAATAAAGACATCGGCAAGTTGCGGGTCTTGGAAAAGGTTGGAAAAGCTTTGGGATAGATCCACAAGTAACTTCGGGTCCATCATTTACAGTATTAATAGATGGAACGCACTGAACCATGTTAAAAGTCACCTTTTAGTTGTGCCTTGATAAGTATTACGTGATACGAATTATTAAACTTGCGAAGCTGCTTTTAACGCCATTAATTTGACTTTAATTGGTCTAATATGCTGCTACAGTATGTACAATACATTAAATCCATTATCGAAGACACTTTATTGATATTTTATTTTTCTAACCATTACTGTTGATGAATGTATAAGTTTCGTGGAAAATTTGGTTAACAATAAAAGTATTATTACGAAATGTATTGCTTACCATTCACTCATAAAATATACAGTGTATATCAAAAATAATTGAACAGCTCATCACTTTACAAGATTTGATTTAGTTTCTCCAGTTTTGGTTAGACCAGGAAGGCGCACTAATAAAAACCGTCTGTCTGGTAAGTGGTCAAGTGCCGCCATTGTTTTCTTGCTCACTTTAATTGTTCGTTTTTAAAACATTAACCCGCAAAATAACATCTTTCAAGCTTCAACTACAGCATGAAACTATTTTATATTATTAGAATGAGGAGGTATGTGAGGTAGCTGATCTACAGTGCCGGACGAATGTACCATGCACCACTATTTATAACATCATTAAAAAAATTAAAAAAACAGGAGGGGTAGAGCATACAGGTAAAAATGGACAGTCGCGAAGCATTATAGAATGATTTTCAAAAATAATAGGTCAATATATTTGATGCAATAACTCATTTTCGTTGAGGACTTTGGTAATCAAACTAGAAAGGGATGGGTTAAAGGTTTCCATTATGACAATTCAAAGGCATTTAATCAAGCTTGGATATCAAAAAAAGCTTCTTTTAGCAACACCAATGCTCAGTGAAAAACAAAAAAAAAATCAGATGGAGTGAGCACATAAACACATTAATGACAACTGGGAAAAAACTATTTTTACTGATGAAATGACATTCTGTTTATTCCATAATACAGTAGAACGATAGTACAAAGGTGTATGACTTATATGTGCTATACCAAAGGATTGAAAAAAACTCTTTGCTTGGGGTGGTTTCTGTATAAAGGGAAAAACATCATTATCTTGCTTTGATAATATAATGAACAGTGAATTCTACATAAATATTCTTAGTATACACTTACCTGAAATCAAAAGAATATTCAGAAACAACTGGCATTTCCAACAGGATAATGATCCCAAGCACACTTGCAAAATTGCTCAAGCTTTTATTACTGAGCATATTTTTAATATTATTGACTGGCCCTCAAATAGTCTGGACTTGAACCCTATCGAAAATTTGTGGACCATCATAAAAGGTAACGTAGAAAAATGTATGCCACAAAATTTAAGCCAATTATTGCAGTTTATGGAGGATAAGTGGGAAATGATTCCAAGATCTTGCCTAATCAGGTTGATGATGTCGATGAGGACCCATTGTGAAATGGTTATTGCCAATAATGGCAAAAGAATATCATACTAAATTTTTTTTTTAAACATGTGTCACTTGGCTTCAAAACAGTATATTATTCGTTTATTTTGGTCCACAGGTTAATATACAATAATAAATTTTTCGTGTTCAATTATTTTTGATACACACTGTATGTACTGTATATTTGAATTTAAATCTACATTGGATAAGTCAATGCTATTTAACAAATACTTGTCAATTATCACCAAGCTTTTAACAACATAAAAGAAAAAATATTGTAATTTTCAAGTAACACACACAGATTTATTTTTTAATGTAATTTATTATTATTATTTTTTTTTGAAGGAACAAGTGGTCCCCACGTACTATTTTTATTATAAATTTTAGACTTGCAAGTACAAGATTTACAACCTTATAACATAGTATACATCTCTCTTTGCTAAAAAGAGTTTAATGCAAGGTTCACAATTGCGGTCTATTTATTTGAGCTCTTTAATACCACTCAAGAATATAGAAAAAGGAAATTCAAACCTATATTATGCCTTGAATGATGTCTAGCTACCTAGAGAATTTGATTACCTAATTATATGAAGGTGCTACAGCTACTATATACAGGTTGGTCTTCAAGTTATAACTAGGATTGGCACATTTGTTTTTCAACTGTGGCTTGATATATGACAAGTGGAACAAAAGTTGATTCCAAACTATACTAACTCCAAATATACCAAAATAAAATAGATTTTTTACTATTTGTATTTAACATTGACTCTTCATTCGAATCCATCATTAGAACTAAAGACTGAAGGGCAGCAATCATCTTTAACACCAATGCAATCCTTTGGTAACATCAATCTTTCACTATTTTTACCTAGTATAGATCTCTCATTTTAATACCTATCACTAGGACTATAGGCTGAGAGACAGCAATTAATTTTACTGTCAGAGTAGCTTTGGAGAGTATATTTTGGTTTTAGAATAAGGTGGAACCAGAAAGTGTGGAAAACAAATTTAGATATAAAGTAGTGGTCTGTTAAAAAGAGTGTCAGACATGTAGTGAAATTGAATTTTCTTAATGGTGTTAATACTTAATCTTGTACAATAAGCCTATATTGTTGGAAGAGTAGGCAAGAAACTTTTATTGTCGTCATTAGCTTGTATTGTAGGAGTAACTAGAATTCCCGGTCTTCATGTATTATTCTACTAAATTCTTTAATCACTAGTATAACATCTGCAAACTAATCTAACTTATTATTAGTTGCATTGGCATTGGCTGTCATATTTTTTTGGATACAGTGAAACACAACTCCTTGAATACTTTCAAATAAAAATAGTTATACATTAGTTTTTTAAATATATCTAGTCTAACCATTAACAAGTAAACAATATCAGATTTGGTAATAATAATCATGCCAATATTTTGATAAAAATAAATCATCCATTCTTTTTCTGTAAGGCTATGAAAGAGAAAAAAATTCTAAAGCCCACATCTTGAAAGAAGTTGTCACTTTTAAATATGGTCTTGAGAAAAGAAAGCCGACTGGTTAAAAAAGTGATGTTATGAAGAGTAAAGTTTATAAAAAAGAGAGAGGCCTAGAGAGAAAACCTTCAGGAAAAAGGAAAAACCTAACTTTAATAGAGAAAGGAAAAAGAAAAGAGGAAGAGGTGAAGTAAATAAAGAGTATATACAAAAAAAAGAAGAAAATAGGGAAAAGGGAATAAAATGATATAGAAGAGAAAAAGCTAAAAGCGAAAAAAGTAAACAATTCAAAAGTTTTCTAAAAAGGAAATTTTCAAGCATAGAAAGAGGAGTAGAAAAGAGTTTTTTTTACAGATCTAATGTGATTTATTATTATTTATACTGTATACTGTACTGTATATCAATAAGTTTTTAATACATAAGATTTAAATTTTTTTAGTAAAGTAAAATATAATATAACACTAAATTCTAATATCAGATTGATTTGTTATTATATAAATTACTGCTTAATTTCTTTAAAATATATTTATTAAATTATTTAAATTACATATTTTATCAAAAAATATTATTATATAAATATTAAATATTAAATATATATACAGTATAGTGCAAAAGTTTTTGAACTAATATTTTTTATTATAATTTAATAAATATTTATTTAATTTAAATAAAACTTCATTAAAATAATTTTGTGATTCTAATAATAATAATAATAAAGTTTTGTTATTAACTAATTAGTAATTTTATTATAAAATATTGATTTTAAAATTTTTTAAAAGGACTCTATACTTTATTGACTTTTTTTATATATAAATTTTGAATTTAAAATTAATTATAAAATTCAAAAAAAAAATTGTGACTATAAAAAATTTATTAAATATTTCTTATATTATATAAATTAATATTATGAAATTAATAGATTTTTTATTTTATAAAATTTTTCGTTTAATTTTACTTTATAAAAATTTTTTTAATTGATAAAAAAATTATAAAAAAATTGTTTTTTGATTTTTTTTACTTTTATTTAACAAATCTATATATTGAAATAATTTTGTTAATTTTTTATAATTTGTAATATACAATAAAATTTTGGATATAGCTTTAAAACATACTTTTAACTTTGAATCAAAATTTAATTATATTGTTATAATATATTTAAAAAATTTTCTTAAATAACCTTATTCTATAAGGTTTTAAATATATACAGTATATTCAAATTTTTATTATATTTTACTAATTAATTATTGATTTATAAATAAAATTAAAAATCAAAATTAGTTCAAAGACTTTTGCACCATACTGTATATACTTGCCTAAATATTCTTGATCATCTTCTAAGACAAATAAAATTTATATACTGGTAGTTATTTTGGATTCAAAATTCAAAATTCAATATTTTATAGATAATAATTGGAAAGAAAAATTGTTGGAAAAAATAAAAAAACAGTAAATATTTATTTTTATTTTTTTACAATTTATTTTTACAATTTAATTTTTAATATTAAATCTTTTTTATTTTTACAGTGTCAATAATGTTTTTCAAGAATATAGTAAATTAATCCAAGATTTATAACAACAATTAATACAAAAGAAATATATGATACAGTTAGAACAAAATTATTTAAATATTAGTATGTAAAAAAACAAAATGAATTGTAGCTATATTTTTCATTGCCTCAGATAACAGAAAAAATAGATATTTTTTAGAATGATAGAAAATAAATAAACAGCAATTTCCATGATTAGTATGCATTGCACACAATTATAAAGTAATACTTGCAAAAAATATATCTGTAAAACAGGTTTTTTCAGCAAGTGAAAATTTAATTACAGAAAAAAGAAATCAGTTGTTAGGTAAAACAACAAGAGCATATATATTGTGAATGTGATTTTCGGCGAGTCTGTTACCTCTTGGATCAGCACTCGCATAATGTTCAGATGGGTAGTTTCTTTAGTCAAGGCGTGTGATTTGACTTGGCCAGGTTTTCTTTTTAACTAATGTTTCTCTTGTTTTTCACCCTTGTGCTTTTACTGATAATCTTTTGCCACTGTTTCTTTGTGGCCCTTCAGATTATCCTCTTTCCAAGCTAGCGGTACTAAACGAGGTAAGTTTATTAATTGGAAATTCCCTTCTTTGGCGTCGTCG